>JAUZND010080357.1:0-16112 GCA_034780555.1 Coelogynopora nodosa | reverse complement strand
ACTGAAAGTGAAACTAAAAATATTATATAAGACGTGTATTTTTTGCGAGAGCTCATTTTTAATATTTTTAGTTTCACTTTCAGTTTTCGGTTTCAATTACGTCATCGCCAGTGCATGACCTAGAAATTGGACAAAGTGATGCAGAAACACCACTTCTTAACTACTATCCTCTTCCAACTTTTCTTTTGTCCGAAATAAATACCAACCACGGCCGGCTTATGTCTGGCAGACTTCCCATATATATAGAGCAAATATTAATTCTCCAGTATGCTTTATTATTTTACTTCGGTTATATTTTTAACTTCATATAACTGAATCCTTTCAATGACACCGGCAATATATTTTATAGTGTGATATTGTTGGCCATATTAATTACTCCCCTTTCTGATTTATACTTATTTGCTTATACGAACTATTATTTTAAATTTGATATTCAAAACTTCAACAGGTTCACATGGAAACTTGAAAAAATGTCACAGAAAAATTTGAAACGCAAATACCGACGGAAATTAATTCGTATCAGAGTATAATTAATATGTGACCGATAAAATGTATAATAAATTAAAGTATTGTATCTCGAGCCTTACCGATACTACTATTTCAATACTACTATTTGTATTTATAATATGATTATAGTTTGCTTGCTGTATTTCATGACAAATTTCTAACTTCATTTTGTAATGTAGATTACCATAATATATTACAGTTGGATATAGATATACGACTAGGGTCTTAGAACTATTCGTATTGTGAGGGCCCTGTAGTTTAAAAAAGTAAAATTTAATTGATCTTTACATTTAAAATATCTTTTATAGAAAACTGTACATTTTAAATATAAACATGTATAACGAAAGTTTATAAAAATATAATTCTAACAACAGAAGTGAGTTCAAACAGTACAGGTATTTTCGCACATATCTAATGTTCTGAAAATATTTTGAGCACCTTCATTACAACCTTTGTTGGTAAAACTTTGGCATTTCTGCGTAGTATTGCTGTAAATGTACCACGTTCCGAAAAACTTCTGTTTTCCCACGGATTCCTCACAATCGTAAATAATTGAGGAATTGCAGTGTATAGTGGGGTCCCTATCATTAAACTTGACGCATGTGCATGGATGATATTCCTTCTCATTACCACTACATGTATTTGTACAGGTAATAGTAGTTAAGACACAGACACATCTACTACATCCATCAGTAAGCCCTTCATAATTGTGCGGACACACGTGATCCGTACACTGCAAAGCTGTGAAAGGCACACATAGTTGTTCATATCTGTCAAAACGATCAATGTCATTGATAACAACATTTACATATTCTACAGCTTGAATATATATTATTGTTAAGAAGAAGGTGGTCACAGTAACAGATATCAATGTATTCATTGTCTGTGAAACTGTAATACAAAATAATATATATATTAATTTAATTTAATCGTATACATTAAAAAAAATCAATTATAAACAGCAAAACAATTTCAGCTATTATTCTAACCGATAAATAAACAAAAACTATACCCACTGCTTTGTAATAATAGTGGGTGTACTGCGATATGAATAATACACGAAGTAGTAGGAGAATTGTCGATTCTGTACTAACCCCTATACCTACCCCTTCCTTCCTCTTCTCCCTCTCCACTTCCCATTTCCCTCTCATGTCCCCTGTCATTATCAATTGTATAAGCAGAAGAACTTTACCAGAAAAAATCTAATTCTGCTTCCAGCCGTTGCTGTGAATGATCGCTTTTCATTTGTTATCTGCCACATAACTATCTTATGTAAGAATGTTTGGATTATTTTCATTCTGCGAAGTGTATTTTTTAAAACTATTATTGAAATACTACTATATTCCTAACTATTTATGTCGTATATTATTTTAATTTTCTACCTAAAATTAGGAAGTCTCCCTACGGAAGTATTTCTGATATAATAAATTATGAAGACTGAATGCATATTTATGCAGTTATTCTCATCATCCAATGATTAATTTTACTTTAACGAATCCTTGAAAATTCTACCAAGATATGATGCCAAAGTGTAAGTATAATATTATCAATCTTTTTACTAAATATATTTACGGCTTTATTATTTAGATGAATTCAAAAACATATAAAAACATTGAATTGGATTAGATTGAATAATTATATATATTTTTGGATGCATATAACTTGCTTAAAATTACTATGCTTCCAAAATTAAAGAATCTTGGAAGCTTAATCAAGTATTTGAAAAGTCAATCTAAAGCTTAATATTACTTAATTAGTATATGTCCTGATAAGGCAATTTTTAAAGAATGTATGTTAAGTATTCTGAGGTGTGTAATCGATGCTTGTAGTGACACGGTCTCTAGTCCACTTTAGTCTTATCATCACCATGAGTTGTTAGCCGGCAAACGCCTCCAACAGAATTCGTTAGAGGTGGTGACTTGCCTGTTGTGGTGATTTTCGAGTATTATCAATCGTTAGTATAGTCATTAACGTATTCCTGTCTCAGCTCAAGAATCTCTCATTACTTGGAAGGGTGCTTTTTCATACACTTATTATACATCTCTTTAGAAATTGAATAAGACAACTCTTCTTATGTGGGAAACCTTTTGTAACGATCTTTGTAAGGACAAATGATGCACAATTAAAGATTACGCACGTGTTGAAGAAGATTGTGGGGATTTTTAGATGTCAATGAAGCGCGACAATAACAATTAATGATTGGATGGGGTGACCACCTGATATGATGAATAAAGCTGTAAATGGAGACTCATGTTACATTCTTGAGTTCTCCCTTAAACATTAAAAATTCAATACATATCCGATGATCTACATTTTTTGCTCCGTGGAAGGAGGGAAGATGGCAGGAGTAGAGAAAGTGGACTTCTGGTACAATGTCGACTATATTCAAATACTATTATAATATACTATAGTTTTTAAAGGATGAAGCGTTTTGCGGATTGTGGAAGTCATTGTTTAAAATGGTTTTTAGTTAGAGTTTTCCATTTAGATACGGTTTATAAATAGAGATCAAATAGATAAGTTTAGTTTATCCTTATAAAATATTTCATTTTAAGGTATAAAATATATTTCATTTTAAGGTATAAAATATATTTCATTTTAAGGTATAAAATATTTCATTTTAAGGTATAAAACATTTCATTTTAAGGTATAAAATATTTCAAATGTTTAGTGCGCATGGCACCTATTTATTTTAATTAATATAATTAACATTATAATCGACTTTTTAAACTAACATAACTTTACATTTATATTAGATTTTTTGAAACATGTACAAGCATGCTACTATTCCAATAAATTGGACTACCACTGGTATAATGGTGCTAAGTCGGTTGGTATCAATATAAGACTAGACATAAAATTATAAAGTTTATGAACAATCAGAAAAACTTCTACTATTAAAATGACCAAATCAAAAAAGCATTATTTTCTATATTTTACAATACATTTGAAACACCGCAACAATTTTTCTTTTTAAAATATGTATTTATTATAGGGCTAATTGACTTTAATGCATAATGTGTAATATTTGTTATTTATGTTATGTATTTACAAATAGGATATTTAAAATAATGTGCCAAATAATAAAACATTAACTTACTTATTTTATAAATGTTCATGTGTCAAAAAGGCTTCAATAATTATTAAGTTATGTTATTTCAATAATTTAAATTTAATATATTATCTAAGTTAAATAATTTACACTGCTTTTCTGTATCTGTAAATCAATTATAATGTTTAAATTAATCGATTAATTGGTTAGGAATAACTCTATTTTATTCGGATTATGCTTTGATTATATGAAGAAATTTTTTTCATATTGTCTGCATTATAATTATTCTAATTGCAACTAATTACAGCTTCTAATTATCTTGAACAAAAAGTCAATTATTTCCCAAAATTACTTTTTTTTGTTGCTTTTCTCGTGCTTCGCACTTGATTATGTACGCGCGCGACAACTATATACTGTTAATTGCAATTCATTCGAAATATTTAAAGGACTCAAAATTAAAGTTTATTAATTAATAACAAATGATTAAATGTAAGTACTTTGAGAGTAGTATTTACACCCAAAATTATTATATTTAAATCATTGATATGTACAGTAAAATAAACTTTGAATAAATAACTTGGATTATCGTATTTAAATGAAGAATGTATTTATGGCTTCACGACTCAAACAGTTTATGCATTTAAATCATTAATCCAGTCATTTATCATATTATATTATTCGTACTTAATACAGGTAACATAGCCTTCCAATTAAAAAGTGTGGATTATTGTGTTATCTATAATACAGAAACCAATTCAGCAATATTATTTTTGTAATTAGAATTATTTCACATAATTTTCTTACTCCATATATATTAAAAATAAAGTCAAACCCTTCAATTTGGCCTGCGATTCTTCTACATACAGCTGTTGGATGAAGTATTTAAGCGAACTCAAATTGTAACATCACTACAATTGAACTATTTTATCCACTCGGGCTGCACTATAATCGTGACAAAAATACGTTCTTGATCGCGTCGCGAGTTCGTGGCATAAAACATTGCCGCTATTTAGACAGTTTAAATAAATATAATAACTAGAACAATGATTTATTTAAGTAATGAAATATTAAGTAAAAACTTTATATTGTCATTTACAATAAATACAAGCATTTAAAAGAAATCTAAACACAGATATATACCAATAGCAGTTATTAGCTATTTACAATTGTTTGGTATATCGGTGTAATGTACTCATGTATATAATAATTAGCAGTTTAGCCGCTGTTAACTAATTCATTATAGCTGATAAGAATTATAAACTCTCAATTAAAAAAGTGTCTAAATGGACCATATGTCTTACTCTAACAAATATAATTGCTTCACAGAGCTGCCAAACTTTATTTGTAACAGTATATAAGGATAGAAGAGTTTTGATATTTTTCATAATTGTAATAACTTTTATTTTGAGTTAAATCAACCGAAACAATGATGAAGATTGCATGTCTACTCGTAGTCGTTGGGTGCATGTTTGCTTGCGTGAGTTACTTTGAAGATTGTTATATAATTATCAGGGTTGTAAAAATTGTAGTTTTCATTTAGAATTTTTAATGTACATATTTTATAAAAGTAAAACTATTTATTTAATGTCAGTCGTTAGCGAAATAATTTAGAATGTTTAGACAAAAAATGGTTAATCCCATCATATTGGCCTACTTAATACATCATCGTGTTTTACCTTTTGCGATTCTGTTTACTAAATCTTCCTGTCTGTTAAAGTCTTATTCAAAACCGATTATAAAAAAAGTTTTAAACAATATTAAAACTTTCTTAAAAAACTTAGTATGTTTTAATTACACAGTTAAAACAATTTTTAAATAGTGACGTTTTGGGAATTCTGTTATAGTATAAAAAAAGATAACATTATATAAATACATTTATGGTTTAATAATCTTTTTAATGAAACTTTGGTGTTAAAACTGATAATGAAGAATCGTTGTTCTGCTAGCCCTAATCATATCTAAATTGGGTTAATTGGGTTATAAACAATAGGAATGTTTTTTTCTATCTTCCAATTAAATATTGCTTACTTTCATTTTTGACATCGTTTAATATTGGTTGGCCTCTCTAAATGTTTATCGCATTTTTATATAAATAAAAATTATACTAGAAATGTGGGGATTTATTCATTTAGAAGATTTTATGAAATTTTGATATAATGATTTAACAAAATGATAAAAATATCAATTAATTTAAAATGAACACAATTTCAGAGCTCCGCTGCCAAGAGCTGTAAGAGCCAGGAGGACTGTCCCGAGTCTGACTGCTGTGTGCGAGTACCGTTTAGCTCAAAGCCATGGGGCTCCATGGGTCGTTGCCGTTCATTCAATGGTGAGGGTGATTCCTGCAACTTTCTGGGCAATCCCCGACATCCCTTCAACAAGAACATTTATTTGTTCACGTGTCCTTGCGCAGCGGGCACTGCGTGTAAACGTGAAGGTGTTAGAGGCCGTTGTCGATCAACTGAAGAAGGAAGTGGTTTCTAATTTTCCACTCATCAGTATTATATTTATGAGAATTTTAATGTAATGCAATTGAATTGTATTTATTAATTATAACTATTAAATTATTACGTATATTGAAAATTAAATTGCTTGTTAAAGACATTTGGGTGGGATATATCTTTCCTATATATTATAATATGTAATGTATGAAAATTACAGAAGCACATATTGTATGGAAATCGTGTTAACATGTGTAAGATTATTATCTTATTTCTACGTTGAAATGTTATTGAAAAGTAAATGTACAAGTATTGAAAAGAATCTAATGAAATTAGGTAGAATTGAGTAAAATATCAAAGCCAAAAACACAGGTGAAATATATTATAAAGTTATATTCTCAATTTTTAATTTGACTTCTCCGAGTACTAGAGCGCTTTCGATCTTATTGGATCTCTTCAGTAGTACGTATGTATATGTATATTTATATGTTTACTGGATAATAGTTGAAATAGCTGGATAATTATAACAATTTTGATTATCGAAATTTCATTAATGAGCATTCCGCTACATATTTTTTCGAATATTTATAATCATAACTTCTCCAATCCATAAATTGAAATTCAAATTTTAATTACAAATAATGTATACGATGATTAATTGATGTCATAATCCTGTGCTATTTTCTTTTTATAATAAGATGTTATTCATATCTACCAAAGTATTACTATAATTCGTATAAGTGTACAGTTCGCAACATATTTCTCCAATATAGATTCATTTTGTTGAATTTATTATGTAGTTTGTGCATTCCGGAACGAAGGTGTAATATATTATAAAGTTATATTTGCAATTTATATTAATGAAATTTCGATGAAATTTTTTTTCTATAATTATTCAGCTATTTCAACTATTATCATGTAAACATTTAAATATACATGCGTACTACTGAAGAAATCTAATAAGATCGAAAGCGCTCTAGTACTTGAAGAAGTCAAATTAATAATTTCATAACTTCCATAAAGCATTTGGATTATTCTTATTTGTTTGTTACCTGTTTATTCTCTGATAATTTTGGTATTTAGTGTTATTTTTTATTTTAATATATAATACATATTTTTTCTGTCAACCAAATCATAAAGTATATGATTTAGCTCACTTGTATTGGCCACATGGAATATATAATTGTATAATTAATTATATATATATTTAGTTATTTGATTATTTTATAAATACATTTTAGTAATAATTTAAGCATAATTCAACCATTCAAGCTAATTTAATGTAGTAGAAATACCTAATCGAATAAAAAATTATTAATATATTGTATTATTGTTTAAAAATTAATTATGAAATAGAATTAAGCATAGAATTAATTTGAAATATTTTACATTAAACATATATAATTTTTTAAGTAATAAATCTGATCATTAATATACATGGAAATATTAATTAGTAAATATTAATAATAAAAAAATATTAATGCCAAATAATAATATTTAACTTTTAAATTATAATATAATGTTAAATTATACTGCTAAATGTATATAATAAGTAGTACTTATTGTATATGTTATATATATGTTTAAAATGGTATGTATTTCTTTTGCGTCCTAAGGGAATGCTTTAAATCTTTGAGGATATCATTTGCATCTTATAAAATCATGGTCATCGTCGTCTTTTTCAATTTCTGTACGAATTTCTTTCAAGTCAGCAATGGTAGTATTAGACACATATTGATATGCTGAAATAATGTCCACAATCCGACCTTGTAAGCGTTTTGTAATACCACATAGAGGATGCAAAATCACATATGGAATTCAAAAATGAGGTTGCATTTATTTTTGTCTTCTGATCCTAACCAGTAGTATATTTAGTAGAAAAGTTATTTATATTGACAAGAGTAACATTCATAATGTCAAGGGTCTCTTTCGGAACATCCTGTCTTATAGAGATCTTTCAATACGTTTCTACTATATTTAGATGTAATTTTTTGTGTCTGCTATTGCATCCAATGTCATTTCTCGCTTAGGAGAATAGCCAAAAAAGATACATATTGCCTTCATTGTTGTAATGACGTGGTCTATTAAAGTATCTTTACATGCACCTGTAATTGATAGATGAAGTATGTGAGAATTACGGTTTATGTATTTGGAGCTAAAGAGGTCAAACGAGAAAGATTTCTGAAAACTTCGACAAAATCAACAAACTCCTCTCTTATGTTGTCCTTGCTGTCCACAAATCTCATGCAAATAAATACTAGACTATCTTATCTCATCATTCCCTGATGTAACCTCGTCAACCATTATTCCATAGACACCTGCTTCTTGCACTTCTTGTATAATAATTGCCTGGATCATTTGACAACCAATAACATCAATCATCTCATTTCTCATTTCTCAATTCGCCAATGTCATATACAAGAGAATTAAATATTATTAATATGTGTGGAAGAATCAACAGATGCAGTTGAGGTTGTATCAATTCTTCCAAATTGAGGTCGGATTTGGAATATAAGGTCGATTTAACGAAATTTTAACTAATAAATTAGCATACGTATTGATTCATCACTAAAAAATGGAGCGAATTATAAAAAGTATCAAATGCTGGACGTGTACAGAAAAGCCATATATCTAAATAGCTCATAACAGATAAAGTGTAATGAAAAGATTTTTAGGGCCACAATTCCCATAATACGAATCCACAAAACACTCATGTCCATGTATCAAGTATCTATAAGTATTCTCACTATTCAAAATCTCAAATTAAAGAAATTTATTATTGACAAGTTTATACGAAAACTGTATAAAAATCAGGTGCCTGGAGAGTTTTTTATTAAAAAATATAATTTCGACAAAAACATATGGGTTCATAAAGAATAATAAGTCTAAAACCGAAATCGCTGAAAAAAGCACAAATCTTAGCAAATCTGATCAATTGATTATAAAAACAAGAATAGACAATATTATGATGAATATTACTATCTGGGAAGGGAAAAGAAACAACTTCAAAATCAAAATCATTTACTTTCGGATAAATGTTTGTAATGAATCTACTATTAACAATATTAACCTCAATATCAAGAAAGGTATCTTGCAAACCATTATAATTATTTTTTTCTAGTATTAATTCTTTAGGATAAATATTTTTAGAAAGAGATAAGAAATTATTGATGTTGGGAGTAGTAATATCATCGATGTATCTGGAATTACGAGATAGTTGATGAGCAAGAGAAGGATTGGAATTTTTTAATTTCGAAATGAAGCAGAATTCTTTTCAGGACAAAAACAGGTCTGCAATGAGAGGGGTTGCATTTCCTCTCATCTGAATGCTTTTAATTTGTTTGAAGTTATAAGGACTAAATTTAACAAAAGGGTTGAAAAGAATAAACTCAATAGCAATACAGACATCACCTCAATTTTAACAGAGCACCAGAAGGCTTTTGTACAACCTACTGTCTAAATACCGCTCACCTGTTTCTAACCTGTGATTTATTCGTAAAACTATTAAGCGTGTCGCTTTGTCACAGCTATGTCTCATTTTAGTGTAAATAACTAATACTGTCAACATAAATATACGTACTGACCTGATCACAGTGTTGAAACGACCTTTAATCAATGTCACGGATAACATCTTGACAAAAATGGACTCAAAACTATGATTCATTTGGTTCCTTTAGATCTGTCCGCTACTTTTGATACCATATTTATCGAGTAATTTTGCTAAATACTTTTCGTAACTTGTTTGGAATTGATGGAAATGCGGCTCTATGGATCAATGACTACGAAGTATCTGATAGTTACTATGAACAATATAAAATCTGAGTCACAAACTTTATTTTGTAGTGTGCCTCAGGGCAGCGTACTGTGGATCCACTTTTATTAACTGCATATACTTCCCCATTATCAAAGCTAATTCCATCCTTTGGTTTAATTACCACCTGTATATATACGAATGACACTCAAATCTGGATCGATATTGAAGACCTTCCTTAAACAACCCAACAATGAACGGTACGTGCTCCCCTATCCATTTATGAATAGATGTCAGCTAACATGATCAAACTTAATCCACCAAAAACTAACTTGATTGTTCTTTTAAACAGCCCAATCACACTCCTTTTTAATGGAATTGCAATTGATCCCATTAATTCGGTGCGGAATCTTGGGGTACTTTTCAACTCAAAACTTACATTGAGTGCTCATATTTCAGAAGTCTACAGAGTATGTTTCTACTCGATTCATCAAATCCGAAGCATATCGCCATATCTTCCCACTGAATGCATTAAACAACTTGATATCTCGCTGATCATCTCGCGCCTTGATTTCTGCAACTCAATTTTATTCAATCTACTGGTTGACGGCTTATCAGTAAACTATACCGAGTCCAAAATACTACAGCCAGTCTCACTACCAATTCTCCCTATAGCTAACTCCATTGCTATTCCTCTCCTCAACCAGCTCCATTGGTTTCCATCAGGAAGTGAATACTCTTCATATACTGATGATATTCGTCCACAAAACGATTCACAAAGCTGCTCCACCTTACCTTCATGATCTGGTCGGTAACAAAACAACTGGTCGTATATAACAAGGCAATCGTCAAAAATAACCTTCGACCACAAACATTTTAGCCTATGGAGGATTGGCTCCCTCTGTGTGGAACAACCGGATTTATTTGAAAATACCAAAATATATTTCCATTTAACATTATTATAGTTTTTAATATAAATTATAATAAAAAAATTAAAATATGGTATATTTTATATCTTATTAAATTTACATGTTATATATAAAGTTAATTCATTTAAAATATAATTTATTTTATTGTATAATATATGGACAATATATGGTAGTTAAATTTTTTATTAATGCTCATTAAACTAATTCACACAAAATTTTAATAATTTGAATATATTTATAGAATTTGTTTATGATAATAGAATTTTCTAATTATTTGTGGATAATAAAAATCAATGACAGTAAAGTTTAATAATATTTATATTATTTATATTATCTTATGAATCATACGAAAAGTAATACGGTTTTTATTAATAAGATTTAATTTTAAAAATTCACTAAAAATTCATAGCTTAAATGATACATTTAACTATAAATTTTCATTCATTTACCATAATAGTAAGACTTTACAAAATAATAATATTGCACTACTACTGAATAGTAACAGAAGGAGAATGTGACAGATCTATAATCACACATAATGTCTACAATTACAAATATTATATTTGTAAATTAATTATGAAACGGAAACTTGCACCACACATATTGTAGCTATTGTTTATGCATATTTAACAGAACATTTTCTGGTAATTTTTAGTACCTGTTTAGGACCTACTTGCATTTTTTATATACCATAATTGTTTTAATTTATTGCCTATCTAATTGCTATATACTTGTTTAAATCTATCACGTTATCCATAAAAATACATATTAGTAGTATAGAAGGAGTGCTTCTAAGACAAAGATGCCCTTTCTGGATCCACCTTTTAAAATTTTCATTGATCGATTTAAACTAGGTCAAGGTCGTTTCCGAGTAAATCAAAGGCGGGCATTTTGATTCCCCAATAGATATGGGAATTCCCTGAGTAGATGGGTTTTCCAAAAGGAAGGGGGCATTTCGTTTCTATTAAATCAGAATAGACAGGCGAACTTAACAGAATTCTTAGAAACTAATCAGTGAATGTTTACCAATTTGACAACATTTTGCTGCATAAAAGGCATTGCTCCGGAGCTCATTCTTTCTGTCTTGACTCATAGCAACACATCTCTTATCAATTTATCTCGTCTTAATACTATATATATATACAGGTGTAAATAATTGTCGCACTCGGTGGCCGTGGATTATAGAGTACATAGTCATTGTCGTTAAAATATAGAGTCAAATAATTAATTACAACGCAACAATATTACGAGATACTTTCTCTGGGGATATTACTCAACACAGGAATTATATTCTGACGACTAATACCAGTTTCCTTTTGTTCTTTTGAGGAAGTCCGCGAGCTAATGCCAACAGTGCTGCTGCTGCTGTTTTCCCGTTCCCCGATACATGTAAATTTGCTGGCGTTGTTGGATAATGCCTCGACGACACCATAACTCACTTTATGTAGTGGAGGCAGTAGTGGCGGGTTTTTGGATCGATTATCAGGCCTAACTTCCATGGGTTTATGACGCAGTTGAAATATTCTGGAAATAAGTCCTTTTCAGGAAAGACTCTTTGACAACAAAGACATGCTGTGACAAAAGATTTTTTCCCAAACTATTGAAGAGACTGTACATTGCATTATACCTAAATGATTTAAAACATAGTTCCAATTTAATAGCTGGCTTTAAAAAGAGCGGTATCCACCCACTGAATCGTGACAATGTTTTGGAAACTCTTCCTGATACACCAGCAAAAGTTTAGAAAGCAGAAGAACATGTACCACATGCAGTCATAGCAGTCTATCAAAAATGCAAAGTATCGACAACACTGTTAAGAAAGCTTCAAAGAAAACAAAGCTGAACGTTGAACACAGAAAAAGTTTTTCTGTTCAAGACATGCTTCCTTCAACAACTAGTTCGTCATTTTTTCCAAAAGATGCTTCTTTAACAAGTGGTTTGTCATTTCTTTCAAAGGATGGTTCTTTAACATATGGTTTGTCATTTCTTCCAAAAGATGGTCCTTCAACAAGTCGTTTCTTTCAACAGATGGGCCTTCAACAACGTCACTTATTTCTGTAGGGTCTGCACCCATACGAAAATGGTTATATAAAGTTATATTATAGTTATCTATTGTCAAAATGATACACGTTCATATTTACTGTTTAGAAAGATGATTCACAATATGACGCGGTTATCATACTCAACTTCATAACTATAAATCCAAAAGTATTCCTTGCGATTTTAGTCATTAATACAATGTGATATATTAATAACTTTAATTTTAAAATATATGAATTATAGTGTAATCTAAGCCAAAAATCACGGAGAAATATATTTGAGTAATCAAAATTATTTCACATAATTTTCTTAATCTTTCTTAATTCTTTTTCACTAAAAAGAAAGTCAAACGATTCAATTTGACTTGCGATTCAACTAAATACAGTTTGGATGAAATATTTAAGCGAACTCGAATTGTAACATCACCACAAATGAACTATTTTATCCACTCGGGCTGCACTATAATCGTGACAAAAATACGCTCTCGATCGCGTCGACAGTTCAGACCCATGTTCGTGGCATAATATACTGCTATTTAGACAGTTTAAATAAATATAATAACTAGAATAATGATTTATTTAAATAATAATATATTAAGTAAAAAATGTATTGTCATTTACAATAAATACAAGCATTTAAAAGAAATCTAAACACAGATATATACCAATAGCAGTTATTAGCTATTTACAATTGTTTGGTATATCGGTGTAATGTACTCATGTATATAATAATTAGCAGTTTAGCCGCTGTTAACTAATTCATTATAGCTGATAAGAATTATAAACTCTCAATTAAAAAAGTGTCTAAATGGACCATATGTCTTACTCTAACAAATATAATTGCTTCACAGAGCTGCCAAACTTTATTTGTAACAGTATATAAGGATAGAAGAGTTTTGATATTTTTCATAATTGTAATAACTTTTATTTTGAGTTAAATCAACCGAAACAATGATGAAGATTGCATGTCTACTCGTAGTCGTTGGGTGCATGTTTGCTTGCGTGAGTTACTTTGAAGATTGTTATATAATTATCAGGGTTGTAAAAATTGTAGTTTTCATTTAGAATTTTTAATGTACATATTTTATAAAAGTAAAACTATTTATTTAATGTCAGTCGTTAGCGAAATAATTTAGAATGTTTAGACAAAAAATGGTTAATCCCATCATATTGGCCTACTTAATACATCATCGTGTTTTACCTTTTGCGATTCTGTTTACTAAATCTTCCTGTCTGTTAAAGTCTTATTCAAAACCGATTATAAAAAAAGTTTTAAACAATATTAAAACTTTCTTAAAAAACTTAGTATGTTTTAATTACACAGTTAAAACAATTTTTAAATAGTGACGTTTTGGGAATTCTGTTATAGTATAAAAAAAGATAACATTATATAAATACATTTATGGTTTAATAATCTTTTTAATGAAACTTTGGTGTTAAAACTGATAATGAAGAATCGTTGTTCTGCTAGCCCTAATCATATCTAAATTGGGTTAATTGGGTTATAAACAATAGAAATGTTTTTTTCTATCTTCCAATTATATATTGCGTACTTTCGTTTTTGACATCGTTTAATATTGGGTAATGTTTCAACCAACATATGTATTACACTATTGTAAAATATATGTTTATTTGTTAAAGAATTCAATAATTTTCGTCTCCTGTCTAAATGTTTATCGGATTTTTATATAAATTAAAATAAAATTTAGATTTTATGAAATTTTGAAATAATGATTTAACAAAATAATAAAAGTATCAATTCATTTAAAATGAACACAATTTCAGAACTCCGCTGCCAAGAGCTGTAAGAGCCAGGAGGACTGTCCCGCGTCTGACTGCTGTGTGCGAGTACCGTTCAGCTCAAAGCCATGGGGCTCCATGGGTCGCTGTCGTTCATTCAATGGTGAGGGGGAGTCCTGCAACTTTCTGGGCAATCCCCGACACCCCTTCAACAAGAACATTTATTTGTTCATGTGTCCTTGCGCAGCGGGCACTGCGTGTAAACGTGAAGGTGTTAAAGGCCGTTGTCGATCAACTGAAGAAGGAAGTGGTTTCTAATTTTCCACTCATCAGTATTATATTTATGAAAATTTTAATGTAATGCAATTGAATTGTATTTATTAATTATAACTATTTAATTATTACGTATATTGAAAATTAAAGTGCTTGTTAAAGACTTTTGGGTAAGATATATCTTTCATAATAAAAAAGTTTAAATATTTTTTTTAAATTAAAAAGAGTTTTGGAATTAATCAACATCCTATAACAAAGTAACTAATTAAAATTTTATATATATTTTTTACTATTTTGACAATATCCCATAATTTTTCATTGAATAACTTATTATACATAGGTTGAATTTTAAAATGTTCAATGAACGATTAAACTAAGATCTGGATGAAAGGCTGGCGGAATTATAACGGGGCACTCACACATGGAAATGATTTCAATCACTCTAGGCGGAGTCGTCCACAACTTTCATTAAAGTCGTCCAAAATGATAGCATGTTCATTTGCTATCATCGCGTAAAAACAATAGGTGCTAAACAACAATGATATATTATAACACCTAATATGATAATATAATTGTAGATATATCAGGGACGGTTCTAGGAAATTACAGGGGACGATGTCCAATCAAGTAAAAATAGCAAAATTTAATCTAAATTATTTCATACCTGACTAATTGATTTATTGCAAACGATGCACATATTAAATGATACATTTAAAAAGCGATTGCGAGTTGAACCCTCAGGATAACAAATAAACATTGTTAATATAATACTTCGCAAATAAAATTATTACAATTATTAATATACCTACTTAATTCTATTTAAAAATCATGCATGGAAATAGAGGTGTATTACTCGGCTTCATATAATGCCAAGATTCTATATTATTAATATGTATGAATATTTGTCTATAGATACAAGGTGTTTTAAAAGTAGGTATACAGCGCATAGTAAGAATTTATTTGACAAAAGTATTTATTGTGAACATTTATTTTATTCACATCATGATTACAATTACCAAAAATTACACACAATGCACAGCTATCATAAGTTATTGTATGTGTTTCAAATTAAGGTTACCTGACGATCAAAAAACAGTTGAATCAACCTGGCGTGTGTGGGGTAATGTGGGGTGATGTGCAAAATTTTGGTGTGATAGGACCTATTTTCTTCTTATAGCAGACTGTAAATGGTGATGTGTACTTGAAGATACTGCGTGATACTGTAATTCCTCAACTGAAAAATGAGAAAACTTCGATGACCTCTATACTTCCAACAGGATGGGGCACCCCCAATATGCCAAATCTGTCACTCAGTACTTTAATTCTTAATTCCCTCACAAATGACTAGGTAGAAGAGGTCCTCTT
Source organism: Coelogynopora nodosa (assembly GCA_034780555.1). Taxonomy (NCBI): domain Eukaryota; kingdom Metazoa; phylum Platyhelminthes; order Proseriata; family Coelogynoporidae; genus Coelogynopora; species Coelogynopora nodosa. Next base: position 15 of record JAUZND010080357.1, on the reverse strand, counting down.
CAGTTCCCCCCCCCC
>JAUZND010080346.1:0-16116 GCA_034780555.1 Coelogynopora nodosa | reverse complement strand
ATATATTGAATAAACGGTTGATAAGCAAGATATATTGAATATACGGTAGGTCGCTAAGCAAGATATATTGAATTAAATGGTTGCTAAGAAATATATATCAAATAAATGATTGCTAACTAAGATATATTGAATTAGACGGTTGCTAAGGAATATACAATATGTTAAGTAAATGGTTGTTAAACAAGATATATTGAATAAACGGTTGATAAGCAAGATATATTGAATATACGGTAGGTCGCTAAGCAAGATATATTGAATTAAACGGTTGCTAAGCAAGATATATTGAATCAAACGGTTGCTAAGCAAGATATATTGAATATACGGTTGCCAAGGAATATATTAAATAAATGGTTGCTACTAAGATATAATGATAAACGGTTGATAAGCAAGATATTCTGAATTAGCCGGTCGCTAAGCAAGATACATTGAATAAACGGTAACTAACCAAGATATGTTTTATAAACGGTTACTAACCAAGATATATTAAAATAGCCGGTTGCTAACCAGGATATATTGAATTAACCGGTTGCCATCCAAAGGCAAAAACACAGTACCCCACACACTAACCAGAAGCAAAAAAAGAAGATGCACTTACTGGAGTAGATCAAGGAGTTCAATTCGGTCCTGAAGGGCAATGTTGGTGAGGAGAGTGGAGAGAGTGTCCTGGGAGACGGACGACACGACGTGAAGCAGGCAAATGAGCAGGTCACGCTGACACTTGTCGCTGAGATGGGGGGGTCGTGGAGGCGCGGATCTGTCCAAAGGGAGGGGGAGGGAGGAGGATTAAAATATCAGGACAAACATTATTTTTAGATATTCCTTTCACGTATTATTATATTATGTTAATATGAAAAATTAATGAACTATAAAAAAATGTATGGTTATAAAGAACGTTTTGGAAGAGACATTATACAGTTTGACTACTCATAACAGGGTTTTTTGAGAATATTTTAAAGAAAATTTTTAGATTTTTTAAGGATATTTTCTTGTAATTTCGGATTATTTTAAGAATATTTTAAACAGTTCAGCATTACTCGTTAAACGTTAACGACTTTTTTTGTGTATGAAAACTTTATCTACCATTTCTTAACCAAATGAAATTGTTTAATTCTCTTCAGTATTTACCTACCTAATAAAAGTTCAGCATGCAAGGAACGTCTATCGGAGTGATTAGCGCGTACGGCTGTTTTTTTTAAACATACTTTTTATAACAAACAACAATATTTTTTCCACAAAATATTTTAAAGGATTATTTGATTTTTGGTTTGGTGCATTTTACCAAAATTTAAGGGTATTTATGGATATTTAAGGAATTTTGAGGAGCGTGGAAGCCCTGTCATAATAATTGTTTAGAATCAACGTTTTTAGACCATTAAATAGTTTTGAAGTAAACATAGCGTTAGTTAAATAGGATTACTTACTGCATTTTTTGCACATGTAACATTCTAAATTTACTGACAGATTGACAAAACTCAATGACTTTTTAGAAAATCCTTAAATATCCACTATTTAAAAAAATATATTGTGAATTAAATTGACCGATTACTAACTAAGATAATTTGAATTAGGAGGTCTCTAACAAATATAATATATTGAATAAACAGTTGTTAAATATCATATATCGAATTAGCCGTTTGCAAACAAAGATATTATTAAATTGGCTGGTTGCTAACCAATATATAATGAATTGGCTGGTTTCTAACCAATATATAATGAATTGGCTGGTTGCTAACCAATATATAATGAATTGGCTGGTTTCTAACCAATGTATATGATGAATTTTCTGGTTGCTAACCAATATACATGAGGAATTTGCTGGTTGCTTCTGTTACACCCTGTATGATGAATTTGCTAGTTGCTAACCAATATATAATGAATTGGCTGGTTGCTAACCAATATATATGAGGAATTTGTTAGTTGCTAACCAATATATATGATGAATTTGCTGGTTGCTAACCAATATATAATGAATTGGCTGGTTGCTAACTAATATATATGAGGAATTTGCTTGCTAACCAATATATATGATGAATTTACTGGTTGCTAACCAATATATATGATGAATTTACGGGTTGCTAACCAATATACCTGATGAATTTGCTGGTTGCTAACCAATATACATGATGAATTTCCTGGTTGCTAACCAAGATAATTTGAATTAGGAGTTCTCTAACAAATATAATATTATATTGAAATACCGGTTGTTAAACATTATCTATCGAATTAGACGTTGGTAAACAAAGACAATATTCAATTTGCTGGCTGTTAACCAAGATATATTGAATTCACTGGTTGCTATCCGAGATATATTGAATTGTCTGGTTGCTAACCAACTATAGAAGGTGGAAAACGAGTGAAGAACAAAACTCACCGACTCCTCTGCATGAGGTCCTGATTCATCCCTCTCCACCCATGTCTCCTAGGCAACGACCTGTGTCCATCCTCAGAGGGAGGAGGAAGGACCACATCGCCGGACACCGTGTCCCCCCCATCCTGCAGGGAGCCTCCTCCAATGCTGCCGGAGAAGAATTTGATGCTGCCGGGGGGCCGGGGAGCCCGGCGACGTGGTATCTGTAGAATGAGACAAGTATCGATCGATATCAAGACGAGGAGGGCTGGCAACCTCCCTAGAAAATCCAGTAGATGTTTCATTTTCACATTTTTATTTGAATTTTCCCCACCCTCTCCCCCTTGTTTTTCACACAATCCCCATCCCCTGGCAAAGGACAGGTGGGACATGTCTCACCGAAGTCACAACAGTAGTATTAGCCGGGGTCGGTGTCTCCGGGTCCGCAGCAGGAGGCAGCTGCTCGCTCCCATCAGGCGTCAGTTCGCCCTCCTCCTCCAGAATGTCCTCCTCCTCAAGGGTGCCGGTGAAGCTGCCCCCGGCTGTCAGGGTGCTTGTGCTGCCCAGGCTCAGCTGGTCACTGTCCCTCCCCCCGATGCCACCACTGCGTCGGGACTGGGCGCGGAGTTGGAGGAGGCTGCCGGTGGGGGTCATCCCGGCTATGGCGTCCAGCACACTCGTCTCCACCTGCCATGGTCATCGAGAACAGTAGTGATTGCAAAACTTGAAACCATTAAATATATCTTTGAATTTAATTTAAAAAATAATATTAATCCAAAAATTATGTATGACCTACATTTGTAACATTCATTATTTATTTAACACATTTTTAATAAGTGTTCAAAATACAATGCAATTTGTTCAACTATAAAATTATATGAAATACAAATCATTACAAAATTAGGTTAAAACATTAAAAAAGCTGTACATTTGTAATCGAGAATTATTTATTCCTAATACCACACATTTTACTGCTGTTCGATATAAAGTTGATATTTTTGAATCTTATATCAAAGTTTGATATGTTGTGCTTTCTTAGGAGCGATATTAGAATGATTAATAATTGTATTTATGCAATTTTTTTCAGATATTGACTTCTGTGTTTTTTAAGTGAAAGATTTATTTTCTTAGATTCATTACATTGTAGTAACTTAAACTCAAAAAAGTCTATCAAAAAGCGGAGGAGGTATTTAAACCAACAAGCCTATATTCTGCTACATAAAAATGCATTATCATCCCAATATGCCTTAATTGGGGGATACATCGGGGCAGCCCAGCAATCCTCGACTCACCTTGCCCTCTCGATTGAGATAGCTCCTCGAGGAGGAAGTGGTCGACGCCGCGCCGAATACACTCCCTCAGCCCCCCATGGGCAGCGAGCCCCCCCAGACCCCACTCGTCCCGCTCAGACTGCCCGTGGAACTGATGAGGCTGGTGGTCTCCATGCTGGCCAGACTGCGGGGTCGTGAGCCGCTACCGCCTCCTCCACCCAGAGAGAGGCTCAGTGCCGCCGGGTCCTGCAGAACACAAACATAACTCGGCCGCATTGGTCTAGATATGGTGAACACTTTCCCAGGCAGGAATTAAAAGATCACCTTACAATCTAAAATCCATCCCTACAAAATTGTTGAACAACATGTCCCTTATAATTTGTTATAAAACATCAGTTGTATTTTACTCTATTTAAAAAATGATTTTCAATGTAACAGTTTTGAATATATAATTTAAAATATAAAAAATAACGATGTTACCAATTACAATATAAACAGTCAGCTTCGCTTAGTGTTATTTTCAAATGTTTTTAGTAAATGAGAGTCACAGAAATGGCTATAATCAGGGAGGACTATATTTATTACTATTTAGTAGTAAAATCCAGAGTAGACACGGAAAGGCCTAAATAGTGGATTTAAGAGTGTATTTTTTCCAATATTGTTTAATTGAATCGAATTATAGATTAACATATATTTATATATTACCTTAATAATAAATGTAATAATACAGATTATTAAACACAATAATACTGTACGGAAAATAAACATTAGTACATTTTCCTCAAAAACATTAGGTGCTTCAAAACATTTATTTTCCGAATGTTTTCGAATACTCTCGAAGGGGAAAATATAAATTGGATGGTTTTCAGAGGTTTTGTTTTGTTTTTGAACCATGTGTAGGGTGGCAGCACGCATGTTCAATACACTTTTACATAAAGTTGAGAAACAAGGACAAGAATTACAGAATAATAATTATACTATAGCGCGTTTTCGGTGACTTAAGCGTAACCATAATCAGAATATTTATTACACTAACTGAATAAGAAATTGTACAATCTTCTACAAAATCTTAGAAAGAAAATTACAAAAAACTAGCTTCGTTAAAAACAAGTTATAATTCTGTCATTTCAAATTATCATATTTTCTAAAATCAATATCAATTACAACTATTATACACAAAAATATATACTGACCAAAGACTAATAAGATCTCAATTGGCTCTGACATTCACTCATTTGAAAAGCAAAATCAATACTTGAATATCTATTAAAATTCAAAAGTTGAAATAATTATTATTCCAATAAAAAGAAGAAGATAAATAAGTTTTAAATATTATAAAAATTAGTTAAATGCTTCGATCAATAAGTAGTCGAAAATACAGAATTATAAATACGTTTTTAATAAATAAGGGCCTTAAGAAACTGCAGAACCGCGGAACAAAGTTCCCTTTAATTATGGAGGACTTTAGGAGTTTTAATGACAGGGTGGTCGTCCCTACCTGAAGATGGTTTTTCCTCAAATGATGATCACCACCAACAGTGCTGGAATAGCCGGTGCCGGGGATGCAGAATTGGGATTTGTGTTCGAGAAGGATGTTCACCAGTGGGATGTAGAGCGCCCCTATCCTCGCCTGAGCATATTAATGCAGAGTCGAAGTAATATAAATACGATTGAAAATAGAGTTTTAAAGCGATTAAAGCAGTTAAACAAACACTTAAAAAATAGTTCAACCGATTCAAAAATCAAAGAAATGGATATAATATATACAGGGTGTCCGCGCTATTATCCCAATCGAATTCCCGGTTATTCCAGACTAATAATTGTCATTTCCCGATTTTTCTCTATCAAGACTAGCAAAAAAACTGCCTAATGACAGCTCTGCAAGCCAGGGCAACTTAATTCCCTGCAGTCATAATGGCTGTGCTTAGCGTAAAAGAAGTTAATAATAGTATAATACAGGATTATGCAGCAAAAAAAGCGATGTTAGTTACATGTGACAAAAGTCCCATTTATTATAAGGTAATAAAAGACTGGGCAAGTGCCGGCAGATAATTAAAAAAATACACAGCAAAAATATCAAGACCAATTCCTTGTTTTCATTCTGTAAATATAGCTAAATTCCCGTTTTTTCCCTTGAATTCGCCAAATTCCCGTTTTTTCCCCAGGTTTTCCAGGTGGCTTAAGTATTTTCCAGGGTTTTCCCGGTCGCGAACACCCTTTATATTATATCATACATTAATTTTATGTGGGCAAAACAAAATCTATCGTATAAATAATGTATTACAAACTAATTGGCAAATTATAACATATCTATTATGTGAATATTATATGATTTTAATGTTTCAAGTAGTGATTTGGCAAAAGTACACGACTACTATTTATTTGACTTAACTCGTTCATTACCCCTGCTGAGTACGTTTGGACTAAAGACATTTTTGTAACGCCCCTTCAATTTTTATCACATTTTACATGAATTTTGACACCATAATATATATATACGGAACATCCGAGGCTCGAATGAAGCCTACATCCCCACCTGGTTGGGTCGGTTCGAGTATCGATCGTCGAGAGCATGTTTGGCCAACTGGTTCCTGAGCACAATGATGGGCTGCCGGCGGATGATGGAGCTGGTGCTGGGCGAGGGGTCCACCAACTGTTTGTGCACCAGTTGGAGCAGCAGGCCCACCAGGTAGTGGTGCGAGCAGAACTCCCGGGTCAGGAAGAACTCCGAGCGAACCTCTGTGGTGGTGGAGTGCAGGAGATGGTACAGTGGACCCGTTGTTATGTGTACTGTTAAAAGCAAAGATTCTGGTCTGGTGGGATGTAATCTGGTTTGTGTAGATAACTGTTAATAATCAAATTTACATTTAGTTATTTAATAAGACATAAAATTGATCATTATTTCTTTAATAATAACATATTCATATTATTTTATGAAAAATTATTAATTCTAGTCACCTATTGTTTTACAAACCAGGTCACACCAACTTAGAATCTTTAGATCTGCCTAAAAAAAGTTGCAACAATAATGTGCGACGGTGGAAGCCGGAGTGCGTATTGATTTTTTTCAAATGTTAAATTGATTTTATGACTGAATCTATTATCGTCTTATTGATCTGGATAGGGGAATATCTATATTTTTGACATTGTTATAATAACAGTGTATCAGTGAAGAACATCAAATAGAATAGATATTGCAAATACCAATGATAAAATGCAATAAAAACAATTTTAAAAAATGAGACAATATTTTGCAAAAAATTTTTTAATTCATATTTAAAAGTATTTAAATATGAACCATCTAAATTTGTTTTATTTTCCCGTATATTCGAAGAAGTATAATAGGAACAATATTTGTAATATTTTCAAAACAGTTTAAAACTCATAAAAACAGCCTAAAACTCATTCCTGATGACACCATAAATATATAACTTAATTTGAAGAAATTATCTTGGGTTTTAATATGTTTAATAATTTGTTTAGTTTTTAAAAGATAAAACATTGAATGTGGTAATTCATAAAAATGATACAATCTTTTTCGAACAATTTTCCAGCCTTTCTTTACTTTGTTACCACCATCATTTCCCAGAAAAACCTTTCTGATATGTTTTTATCAGAGCATCCACCTTGAAAATAAAATAATGATATTCACTATTACACCTGGATTAAATTATATTAAAAATTATTCATTTAATTTGTACTGAAAACAATATTTTGACCAACAGTGTGTTAGTTACTCCGAGGCATTTATACGGGTGCTTGTCCAAGTATGGTAATGGTGGGGGAGGGGGGGGCACTTTCTTGAGAAATGAAGTTATGAGGGACAACACGAGATTACAAGAATTTATGATAAAGTTGAACAAAACTTTTTGTAAATTTTTTTTATGTGAGGGTGTGTTAGAATTTCACTTTTTTGGCATTTTAGTATTTAAATCCAGAATGGACATCACGGTAAAAACGCGTGACCAATTTACTCCAAAAATAAATGTTCAAACTTCTAAAAGTTTTTTGGTGAATGGCTGTAAAATGTTACCAGATAAAACAGGATGTATAAAATATATAACACAAAGAGCGTAGCATAGCCAAACTAAAAAGAAACAATTTAATATATACAATTTATGATATTACTGTTAGTCATATAGAAATTTAATAAATATACTGTAAAACGAAAAACAAATTCAAGAACAAGCTTTTATTCACTCGTAGGGTAGCATACTTCTAGTACAATATATACTACTGTCGAGAGAAAGGGGCATTGACTCAAAATTCATCCTTTCTGCACTACTAAGGTACTGCATAATAGCTGCCATAACATTACCAGGAACAAAACAAAAGGAAGCAATCCATTAAAATAGTCTAATATAGAAATGTATTAGTCATAATATTATTATCACTGATTAATAATAATGATGTATTAGTCAATATAATTGAAAAGGGTAAAAATGCCATAAAACATAACAAAACGGTAAATTAAAACATGGTTTAAAATTTGCTGCTCATTCACCTGCCATTGTTGAAAGTGATATATCTGAAGAATGGATGGAAACAGTATGAAAAAAATAATAGTCAAAACTTGTTCAGGTATATAAGCACTGAAATCAATTAATAAAGAGCAAACAGACTTTATAAGGTGTATCGCAACCTTAAAATTAAAGATCCAAGATTGCACATGATTAGTCACTTTCGTAATTAGGAAATATTTTACGAACATGATAATAATAACTAGGGCTACTATATAACTTTTTAAAACGCAAAATTTTTATGGATTTAGTATAATATGATAATTTGGTCAACGGGAATAATATTTTTGACATGAATTCCTAAATATGTAAATTATTGTTGATTATTGATTGTAAAGTATTGATTATTGTTTGAATTACAAATTTAAATGTAGCCGTTTGACAACCACGCAGGTTTAAATCATTAAGACAGCAAACTGTCAACTTGAAAATTGTTACATAGTAATCAAGATCAATACTTACAAAATATTAAATTAAAAAAATATTGATTTCTGAATCAATAATGACACAGAGAGCTGCGGAAATGGGTATAAAATGTAGAAACAGAGATTTTAGGTATTGTACAATGATATCAACATACAACATTGTGCTTCTTGAATAATTAATTACGAACTGTATTTTAACCAATTTTTGCATTTAATTAATTTCTTAGACCCATTTTCCAGATCATTAGATCTCATTAGAGGTTGCGAAGGGACGGGGGTCCAGGGGCAAAGCTTTTTACGAATTTAACAACTATTTTGTTAAATATGTAAACATAAAATAGAACCGTAGTCATTTATAGACAGTTAAATAATGAAATACGAGCAACGCGCGAAAAAAATTTAAATAGTATGTTTCACCCTGAAAAACGAAATTTGAAAAATGATGTGATGTCATAACTATACTTTTCACCCCCTACAACCTATTCAACTTTTAGTTTTTATTATTTAAAACAAATTTTATTAAAAATTATCCCAAAAAATTAAAATCCGGATAAATCCGAACGACTGGCAACACTCACTGTTAATTTCAGGAATATTGAATAAAATAATTTGAATAAATAATATTATAATGCGTCTGCCATGATCATGTTTATAATGACAAGTCAACATTGAAAGATATTATGTCCAGAATTCTAAGCAAGAAGTGACCACCCGTACCTTTGTTGTAGTTGCGGGAGAGAGAGGGCAGGTTGAGGGCAACAAAGTGTTCGTGGTGGCAGATCTGTTGGACAAATTGGCACTTCATCAGGAAGATGTGGTCCCGATCTTCTGCCAGCTGATGGAGAGAGAGAGAGAGAGAGTTTATATGCATTTGTTTTAATAGATGAGATGTTGAATAAAACTAGAAGAAAGGAAAAGGAAATTTTCGTTATAAAAGTTTAAATGTATTTAAATGTCAGTAAGAAATATTTCAACTACATTGATAGACTCGTCAGTGTGTTTCTGTTGAAATCTAGATAATCGAATTATAATATATTAACAAAATAGGGGGGTTCCAGGAAAATAACTTAAGTTCCGCCCAGTATAATAAAAAAAAGAAGACTTTGAAACAAAATTTCCAAATTCATTTAATGATTAAATAATTTTCGAAGAACAACAGAGACAAATGTTTTCAAATCAATTGTATTACAATAATCTTCTCCCAGTTGATAGACACTAAAGGAGGTAGTAGATAGATAGCAGGGTTCCCAAACTTTTACAAACAAAACCTGCGTCAATAAAAATGTTTGCATTTCTTTTCCAGGTTTTTTAAATTTGACCTTTGGGACTCTACAGAAAGAGAGAGGAAGGTAAATACTAGTATAAAGACACGACTGACCCCCCCCCCCCCCCTCTCCCTCACCTCCTGCTCCTTGGCCTCCATCTTGACCATATACCCGTGGACGAGGGAGAACACGAAGCCACGGTCCATGAAGTTGAAGAGGCGGGCTATGAATCGGGCCAGCTGCAAGTTGGCCGCCTTGGCGTTCTCGTACATCTCGGAGCACTTGTTGTTCTTCGGCTGACTCATCTCCACGATCCAGTCGGCGAGGCAGGTGCACAGCTCCGAGAGCTCCTTCTGGAACTTGTCCGGGAAGCGAGACTCGAAGCTCCGCTCGGCCTGATAATGATAGACAACATTGTTGTTATAATATTGTTTCTTAAAACATGGTGTATTTCAATCAAAGCTAGACGAATTGCATAATAATATATTATAAAAGTTCATTTAGTGCAGTATTTTAGAAACTTCGGTTTTTATAAAAATGAGCTTAACAATAATTGATTTTTTTAAAATGCGTCGTAGGAATTTTTTAAAATGTTTTTGATAGAATCGATATAAAAATGTAGATGTTGAAAACTAGTATTTTAGAGGGTTTTCGAGGACTGTTTATCGTTTATTTTCGAATGGTTTCGAGCACGGGGCGGTTTTTTCCATTTATACTATTTTATTTTGCCTATTTTTGATGGAAAAAATGTGATTTTTCTGGGTTTCTTGGATGTTTGTGAGGCCTGCAATTGTAGCAAAGGCGGCCATCATCAATTTACTACGAGGATCTCTCATCTCTCCTCACTCAGTCGGTCCGTGTTTATTTACAGCCCTGCCTGCCTGAGGACCTACCTTGATCTTGTTGGTGGTGCAGAGGTAGTTGACCATACTCTTGGCGATCACGCTGAGGAAGAACCAATTGTTGGCCACCAGTCGATAGCAGCTGAGGGCGTCGAAGGTGGCCGGATGCATCACCGAGATGATGTGTGTCACCAGGGTCTGATGAACGCTCTGCGATCGATAGACGGCCACGCGTTCCGGGTCGAAGGCGTACTTTAGAAAGAAAGATAAGAAAAGGAATACCCGATTTATTGATTAAAATAGGCAGTGCAGTGATTATTTGTATTGTCATTTGAAAAGATAATATAATAAAGTATGACAATATGGATAATTCAAATTTAAAAATAATCAAGAAAATGTTGATAATAAAATCATGTTATTTATAGAATCAATACAACAAGATTAAAAACAACAATTAGCAAAAGCAGCAGGGATTAAGCGTATTAAATGTACTTAATATGTGATAATCTTGCCGACTGCGTCGATCAGATGTATTACGACAATCCCCACTTTCTAATAAACGTAATTAATTAATTTATTAATAAATAAAGAAAGGCAATTTTAAGAATTTTATATTTTGAGTTGATCAATAATATTACGAATTAAATCTATGATAAAACTAAAGAATTTTAAAATTTAATATCCTCGGTTTTAGCCAATAATTGTTACTTGATTTTAAAAACGATAACATTAAAATTTCAACAATTGGATATTTATAGTTTATCGAATCAATGATAGATAAAACAAATTTGAAAATATTATGAAATATAAATAATATGTATATTTCTCTTAAGGCCTATTGCCACCTAGCGCGACGCGACGTTCCGTATAAAATTGAACACATACTTTACAATGAGCCTTTGTTGCTTTGTTACTTCGACGCTTTGTTGTTATGTTGTCATGTTACGCCGCGTCGCGTTTGGTGGGCATAGACCCTTAAGCATCATAGATCAGCATTGGCTGAGTAACTTTATTTGATATAGAAACATTTTTTAATAGGAAATGAAATTAGTATCATTAGACGCACAAGAACATACGAGATGTCACCAATCCTTTACTTTGTCTACTGACAATTAAATTGTTATAGAACAAATAAAAAGTAATGTTGCGGAGCTGGTTAAAAATAAAATGTAGGAAACAAAAATAACGACATAAATATATTTTTAATTGCGTAATTAATCTCTTTCCACTTACAAGGTACACTAAATTGAATAACTACCTACGAGAGGCTGTTCATAAAACATGGGATAGATAGAAATACAATTGATTGAACAAAACATTGCTGACACTGAAGGAAGCTTTAACAGAACAGATTCATTGATTGTACAGATGAACATGTCATACTTTTTAGTACAACTAACGAACATAATATTCATGTGACTGTGTACTTCAGCTAATCGATATTGGAGGTTCAAAGAAAACAAAGGGGGATACAGAATTCGTACTTTGACGTAGGATTTCAGCAGCTTTGTATTGCGAGCTCTGATTTCGTCTGAAACGCGGGCAATCTTGTCCGGACCCTTCCCGGTTATTCGAGACACGAGGATGGCCAGTGTACTAGAAACAGAGGGGGGGGGTGGGGGGTTACATGATCGTAAAGCATAGAAAATAGTTAAAATATTGGGAATAAAATGTTGAAATTAGTCTATGCAAACGTTGTAAAAACACGGAAGAATTATTTATTAAGATAAATACTATGATAGATAAATTTGATTTAGTAATCCAATTTCCTTGACTACAATTGACGGTGCTTTCCTCCTAGGTCCTGAAAATGTTGGTCACCATCAAATTTTAGTGAGGATATTATTATTGATTGGCAAATATAAAAAGCAAAGACATGTGATAAAATGTGTGTGAATACTAAAGTTTAGCAATTAAAAGTTAGTATAAGACAGAAATCGATAATACTCGTACACCACGCCAATAGGATCAATAACACTCAGCTACAATCACAATATACCAAACGAAATCAGCAAAAACGATATAACTATCAATTGATTAAAATAAAATTGATTTACATTCTCGTACTTTAGTAATTTCCGATATAGGTGTTATATTGTTTTGTCTAATCACCTATAAATTGTAAAAACGTATCATGCAAACCTTTTATATTTATATAATTCACTATTTTGATCGTTTAAACATAGACGGATAAAGTGTTATGAAATTCGATTGGTGATTGTTTTGTCAGTGCCTACGAGGATCACAAAATGAAAGGTAAAACTAGTAACGAAAGTTAGTATTTCCCCCATAATTTGATAATATTATTTATCATCTGCAACCAACCTGACGGCAAGACTGGGCACTTCCTGACACGAGGTGACAGAGGCCACGATGTGCAGCAGCTGGTTGAACAGGGGTGGCATAAACTGGATCATACTGCAGAGATCGAGGGCGGCCAGACTCTTGAGCACATTCTGCACCTCCTTGTCCCCCACGAGGTACTCACCCAGTGGGCCCACCTGTTGTTGGGGTTGGCTGTTGCGGAGGACTGCCAGAGAATTGGTATGCGATTGGGATGTCTCCAGCTGTAGTGGGGGAGGAGAGTATATTGAGAGGGAGAGGAGAGGGTGATGAGGGAAGGGAAGGAGAGGGAGAGAGAGAAGGAGGGAGGGGAGAGGGTGATGAGGGAAGAGAAGGAGGGAGGGTGATAAGGGAAGAGAAGGAAAGGGAGAGAGACGGAGAGGGAGAGAGACGGAGAGAGAAAGAGAGAGGAGGGAGAGGAGAGGGTGATAAGGGAAGAGAAGGAGAGGGAGAGAGACGGAGAGAGAAGGAGGGAGGGTGAGGAGAGGGTGATGAGGGAACGGAAGGAAAGGAGGGAGGGAGGGAGGAGCAATTGGGTGTATTTATTCAGACCCATTATATAAATCTTACAATTAGAATTAGACTCTCATCAAAAATAATATTTTTTTTGGTTTTGTAAAATACTTACAATTTTTCATTTTCAGGTTATTAACTTATATGGGACGACTTTTCATTGTACAAAATCGGTCACTGTTGCTCACTGTTCAAGTGACTAAATCAATCAACACTTTTGCTTAAGAATGAATATTTAATACACCATAAAATAATAGTAGCAGTGAACAATATAACATAATAAATTATTATTTACGGTGCACCATGTTAAAAGGAAATTATATGACAGTCACACGAAGGCACGTACAGCCATAATTCTATCTCTGAGTCGAGTCGCTCTATATACGGTCTATAGTAACCCCCCATATTCAGAATACCTCGATTAGAGACTGTCTCGATCCGGTCTTGAGGCTTACTTGACTGAAACGATCTCAAGATCTGACTCGTGCTTGAGACTGTCCTACTCGAGTTTCGTTTCAGAATGCAGAGATGATTAATGCAGACTTTTAAATTTGCGTTATATACAACACAGTAGCAGCAATGTTAATCGAGAATAACGCAGAATATTATAATAAATATTAATAATCGATTGTCAATATAATATTATAGTGATCAATATAATAATCGATTGTCGTGCATAGCGTTATTGGATGGTAAATTCGGTTGCTTCACTGAAAATACAGTATAAAATAAGTCCGCTATTTAATAATATATGATAAGGCTCCACTATTGACTCATTTGTTGCTTCCAGTTGAATCGAAGAACACTGTTATGATACTTTGTAGACAATGTAATGTTTTTGTCGGCTGAACCGATTAAAATGTCATTATTGCGTTATTTTGCTCAACAGGTTAACTTTAAATGGGGCACTCAGGAATACCTAAATAAGGTTTGCACCGTGTCTGTCCGTTATACAATTATTTTTTAAAAGTTCAGTAAAATTACGGAACGGAAAATTTAGTAACTCTAAAACTTTGTATATAACATACAATATAGTGTCAACAGTCAAACTATACTATATATCTGTACTTTATTTGAATACTAAAAAAACTAAAACTATAAAATCCAAAGAAAACAATTACTTTTTTCATAATAATACAAAGGAGATACAAGGGTGTGTAAAGCAACGTAAAAATGAACAAAGAAATGTGAAAAAGAAAAATATTAACTGATTCTATTAACTATAACTCAACCAGAAATAAAAAAAAATCAAAAGTGTGCGGGTAAAAGGGTAATCAGATAGAACTAACATTATCGAACAATCAATAGGATGAAGGTCAAGGAAGGGAACGAGAAGGGAGCAGAGCACCATATTCAACACTCTTTGTCACCAGTAACCAATTAGAAAAAGGGAGGGGAGCAGATTATTACTCACCAATTGAGGCAGAAGAATTATCATCATTAAAATCAGCAGGATGTGTGGATGGAAGCCCAACCAACTGACCAATTACAGAGTTCGTACCGAAAGTATACACTCGAGGGTTTTAGAGTACACTCAACAAAGGGAATCTCCTAACTATAGGGTTAGTAGGGGGGGGGGGGCGGGTCAGTACAAACCCTGCAATCATGTAGAAGAATGAAGAGGGGTTGTATGAAACGATATAACAAAAGCAGCTGGGTCACAAAACAAAAGGCGGGAAAGTAAGGCTAAGTGGAACGACAAAATCTGGGGAAAATATCAAATAGCGGGAAACTTACTTCTAGCAGAGGGATTGATGGAGCACGGGAGCGTGGTGGAGAACCCTGACAAGTTGATAACATCATATTTTCATAAAGATGGTTGTTGAAATATAATATCATGAATAAACACCGCAGTGTTACACTTTTTAATAGCAAGTAACTAAAGGTTGTAGTCCCATCAATTCTGTAGGTTGCTCAATTAAAAAACAGATAATCTAACCTTGTTCAAAAAGTTTTGATAAAATTACAAATATAATTTTTAACTGAATTCTTATTTTTAAAATACCACTATTGCGTAATGTTATTGTACTGTCATAGATCAATAATTATATCGATATTTACTTAGTTGTAGACATAGAAATATAAGTAGATAGAAGCGATTTGTTTATCTTTTATACTGCATATTCCTTTCGCCATATTGACTGGACAACAATTAGCGGTTTTTCAAAGAATGCCATACTCGTGTATTATACAACGTGTTTTCTTCTTATAATATTATTACACACAAAAAGTGAACACTCACCTTTAGCGCCACTACCCTTGAAGGCCATTGAGCAGATCAAACCAGGCAGACCAAACATATGGTCACCATGGAGATGCGAGATGAACATTTGACGTAGGCGACTAAATTTTACGGTATTTGATCTCATCGCCTGGATCTGACTCCCCTACTTATCTCATACCCTACTTATATTTCTATGGTTGTAGAGATTTATATTTGAAATTCAATAATAAATACGATATAATTTCATTCTTATTATTTTTGTACACAAGATTGACAGATGGCTTTATTGAACTTAGAAAACATACCTGGAAATATAATAAGTGGTATGTCTAGCGATTTGCTTGATTGGGTAACAGATGAAAGTGG
>JAUZND010080335.1:0-16116 GCA_034780555.1 Coelogynopora nodosa | reverse complement strand
AAGTATATTTGAAATGCTAAATACAAAAATTCAAGTATATTTGAAATGCTAAATACTACATATTTTATGAATACATATAGGCAGATACTTCAAAAACCGATATTGGATTGTCTTATAATTACATAGGCTGTCAGTCTTGTCCAAAGTATATGGTCAAGTCCAACGTAACTGACGGTCACTTTTCTAACTTTAGACTGTTTTATAAATATGATAATGGAAAGTGATTGTATAAAAAAATTAATGATTTTAATGGCCATCTGATTAAAATTGATGATTCAGCTATGAATTGGTTTTCAAAACTTATCACTATGTCAAAATAAAACAATTGAAATGCATAATAGGTATGTTGATAGGCTTAAGCACAAACGGAATTGCTTCACTAAACTCCATATTACTGTTCAAAATACATATAGGCAGAATACATATTTTCTTCATTTCGAATATTTCGGTTCCCAGTCTCAACACATCTCCTTCTCCCTCTCAACCGAGTTCATCGCGTCCGGATACGTCCATTCCCCTTCAAAATATGCCCCTTTCAATGCATTTCCTTTTCTTCACAGCTTCCTCGAGTGCACCCGCTGCAATAGACTCTTCCATTCTGACCTCAAGTAGTGCCTGCATCTTTCGCTTCCTTGTTTCCTCCTCATGCCCAACTCTGCTTACCCGCAACAGTCTTTCCTCTAGAGCATTGTTGTAACGAGTTCTTGCTCCATTTGTTGCCTGAATATAAATATAGTATATATAATATAAAATGCAATCCAATAAATATGTTCAATGTAAAATCATAGCATTATAATGCATGTCTATGGCTACAATGACTTTAGCCTACCTTAATCATGTCCGAGGTCACAAGATTTGATATTGAAGGTGCAGAAAAAATCGCATCATAGACAATTCTTTTCGCCACCATTGTCTCCTCCCTCAAATTCTCGATGAGTTGACTTTCCTGAATGCTGAAGCCACTTTCCACCTAAAAAATGTGAAACAAGCAGTACACAATGTAATTATGTTTATTTTTAAATGTATGTATGTTGGGGTAATATCAAGGAGGTCTCTATATATACCAATGATCTCTATCAATACTGTTATATAACAATTACATCTTACGGATGCATTGCCGTGCGGAAGACAAAGAACTTTTTTCATAGTGGCCCAAAGATCCTTGTATTTCTCCTGTGAGCCAACCAACTTGAAGTAAAAATCATCTAGACGTGGTCGGTCTTTCATCGGTGTGTCTGTAAAGCTGCGGATCTCCTTGTCAAAAGACGCATCACAATCCAGTAGAAGGTTAAATTGGTTCACAATTAAGTCACCACAAGTTACATCTGGGAGAATGCATTTTTGGGCCATTGACTTCACCAATTCTGTCATGAGCCTTTTTGCAGCATCTGGGTTGCGTAGAATGATTTCAGGATTCAGAGACCGCGCCTAATAAATTTAAAAATACCAGAAAACTATATGTTGTCAATAATTATGCAATATACCTTAAAATCAATGACTTCAAATAGCAATTTCAATTGTAATTTATAATAGTATAATTGCATACCTGTTTAACATTTGGATATTTAGCAGGTGTCCGTTCCACCAATTTTTTGCACATTGAATCCAGATACTGTTTGCACTCGACACGAAAAGAAACAATGAGACGAGGATATTCATTGGTTTTCTTTTTCATGACATCCAGTTCCATTTGTGCAATAACACCAACTTCGGGGATATCGTTGAAATGACATGCTTTTGCCCCAACTATGGCGTCCACCAGTTTAGGGGCAGAGGTTGCTTCTTCCAAAATGCTTTTTTTCAAGTACCTATACAATTATAAGGGACAAAATTATTATAGTTTATAATTCTAAAAATTATAATATTTTGTAAGTAAAATATTCATATAGAAATATTAAAATTTACAAACCTGCGAGCAAGAGACATTTGCACATCAGATAAAGCATCATAGAGAAATGGTGTCATTGGCTC
Organism: Coelogynopora nodosa; assembly: GCA_034780555.1. Lineage (NCBI taxonomy): Eukaryota > Metazoa > Platyhelminthes > Proseriata > Coelogynoporidae > Coelogynopora > Coelogynopora nodosa. Next base: position 14,145 of record JAUZND010080335.1, on the reverse strand, counting down.
TGACGACTGGAACCGACGCAAGAAAGGCTCAACAGTACTACACACAGACATGAAAAACCCAAGTTTAGCTTTGAGCAATGGGTCAGCTAGAGCAGTCTGAACTCTAGAGAAAGAAATGACACTTGGTTTAGGTTTAACCTTTTCACAATATGTCTTCAGGTTGGTAATTGAATCAAAAAATCTTTTTGCAACATCTAAGTTTTCACACCATCTGACCGAACAAAACTTCAAAGGAAAAACATTTGAGGAAGTTATTTCCTGAAAATCAGAACGCCGAACAGGAGTGATTTTAAAAAGATAGTAACCAGCAGACAGAACTTCCTGTAAGTTCCAACCACTAGCCTTGTGACCCGTTGCTGCCGCTCCGTGCACTACATGCAGCCCACATGACCCAACATTCATCAGTTCTGGAAGACTCTTCAGTTGACGAAGTTTCGTTAACTCCATAAGGAAAGCCCAATTTACATTTGGTCCATCCATGGATACTGCAATTACTTTCTGTAAATCAACGTTTTTGAGGACGTCCAAGAAGGCTTCCAGGAGATCTGCTGCTCTTGTATGCCCCAAAAAGGCTGAACCGAAATAGTGTGTTACTACCTGCTGACGATCTTCATTATAGAAGCGCAAAAGAATGTCCATCTGTGACCTCACAGATACTTTATTTAAAGATTCGTCAAACAGTATAACATATTCTGTAGCTCTACTCAGTTCTTTCAACATCTCATTCTCAAAATAAGGCTTAAGACCATAACACAGAAGATATGCATATTTCGTTCTACCCAAACTAAAAGACGTAGCAATTTCGGAATCCTTAAATATACTTGGTATCAGAGAGACCATGGAATCACATCCTCTAGCCGACATGTGCGACCTAATACTACCAAGCAAAAATAGCAATTCTGATCGAATCACATCCTCTTTCTTTTTAAAAGACAAAATCGCAGCTCCAGAATTTGTTGGCGTTGTCGCATCAGTTGATTGGGGTTTGGGTTGATCCATTGGTTTCTTCAAGAATGCAGTAATACTCGATGTTTCACGTATTTTATCACGTGCTTGGTGCTTTATACCCTGGAAATTAAATAATATGATGTATTACTATTAATTAATAAATTTGTTATATAAAATAAATATAATTTATTCCTACTTTTCTGTGGGACAAAACATTCCCTCGCCCAGCATTTTCAATGGAGAAAGAACACTGACAAAGAGTGCACCTTGCCATATGTTTCTTTCCTTGAACCTCGCCAATCCATGGAAATTCGATATTCCAGTCTGCTTTATAGACGTTTCTTCCACGAGTTGAACCCATTCTGAAAAAATGAACTTATTCATAGTATACATGTCATACATAGTATAATTATTTATAGCCCAAAAAGGGCAAAAAGGTAATTAGCAGGGTTGCCGCGTTTTAAGTGAAAAAAAGTCATGTACAATTTATGTACATTTAGTTTAAATTCGAGTACATACTTAAATTCATTTTTTTAATTTATGAGAAATTTAATTTGTTATTTAATTTTGAAATTTAATTATAATTTTTTTAATTAAATAATTTTATATTCATAAGTTCATGTAAAAATATATATTTACAGTGTAGGTCAAATAATATAGCTAAGGGCTCAACAATTTTTTTTATTCCAGGGACAAATTAACTAGTATATGATGATCATTTTATCAAAATCGGTTAAGGTTAAGGGTACAAAATATGTCAATGCAGAATATAAAGTTATATATGTATATCAAAACGAAATTAATTGTACCAACTAATTTACAACAAGAATTTACAACTTTTGTTTGCTATGGGAAATGTGATGATTGTAAATCCTGGGATTGATTTAAAATGCTACCGGGATTCCTATGTCTAGAACCATAACAAACATGGTGTTGTACAAATGTAGATATTGCATTACTTGGTCTATCATTTCTTCACATGGGAAAACGAAATTATGTGGTAAATTTTATTAGATTTTTTATGCTAATATATCAATATTTTGTCGCATTTCAATGTAATCTTGTATTGCAAACTTTTAGTGGGGTATTAACAGTTGAGTGCGTTGCCAGGTCAACACACAACCCCCTTCGATACAATGAAAGGTTCACGGATGGCACGAAGTTCAAGTGAAAGTGAGGCGAAGAGCACCGATGGATTAGACGGTATGGAAGCCTGGTGGGAGGATTTTCTCAAGCATCGGAAGGAAGCACAACCAGAGTTGGCTTATGAGGTGGAGGATTTAAGAAAAGTAAGACACTTAGTCGGTGTACTCATTAATGGTAGGTTGTGTTAAATATTCGTATTGCTTCATATACAATTGTTAGTAAATTATATATAATACATGTTTCATTTTTGAAAAACCAGGAAATTTAGTAAGTCCTTCACCTCATCCAACTTCCATAATTGATAGCCGTAATTTTTTTTTTAAAGTCAGCTTTATCTATTTAATAAAACTACATCAATAAAAAATGTACGTATTTCATTTATTAATCCTATTTTGTAAAATGCATTTAATAAATTCGAAGTACATCACAAATTATAATTTCAGCTAAAACTACATTTAATTATAATTCTTTTGTGTTGGCAAAACAGGGTAAAAATCAGCCTCTGATACCACAACTTTATTTGAAGTTGACAACTTGATTATTATTATCTTAAAATCGTTGAACTGTGGCATAATATTATTTCACAATATATACATTTTATTACATGTTTTTTCTACTATTATTGTCTTTTTAATTTAGTATTTGATGTTAATTTGTAAATTCTTATATAATTTAACTATCTATAATTTTAATTATTCTTCGATTATAACTATCTAGTCATAATTTATATTAAAACTTATATTTTGTGAATATACCGTCGAGTGTTGTTTTTTCAAAATGTTCCTATTTTGTAATAGCAACTAGTAAGATTTTAAATGATTTTTTTGTTATTAATATGTATTAATTATTGTTTGCGCTTAATAGAATCATATACTTTAGTATGTGCATTTTCTAATATTTATATTATTTGTAACTTATTGAGTTTACTTTTTAATCTGACCAAGTTAGTTACCACCTAGTATTATCTTCATAACTGCTATTATTTATTGTTTTTTTATTAACCGAATGAAACAAGAATTCTTACTCTTTTTCTGATCTTTGACAGGTATTCGAAAAAGAACGTCGAATATTGGAGCGTCTTTTTGAGCCAATTAGAGAGCTCATGTTGGAAACACTCAAGGACGATAGGATGAACCGTGGGGCTAGACTATACGATGAGTGGGGTAAGTAAGGACACCAAATTCCCCATCTCACTTCATTATTAGATTAGACTTCGATTAGATTGTACTAACAGGATGATTTTATGAGTGAAGAAGATTATAATATGCAGTTAAGCTTTTCTTTACGGGTGATCTATTATATCATATGATAAATACAAATACATATCATTGAAATTAATTTAATTAAGGCCTGTGTATATGGTGTTTCGACAAAGTTGTTTCCTATTTGAAATAGGTTAGTGACTATGACGCATCTAATAGAATAGTTAATCAAATTTCATTTCAATCATTGTCCAGGATCGCAACAGTAGGCCCAAATCAAATGTGTTTTTTCCTGTTTATTCGTTAACAATGGTTAATAAATTGGTCAATTATCGTTCAATTAACTAATTAGAAAGTATACACTGCATTTATATTATATTTTTACCTCTGGCAGTAAATTGTGGTCTTGTTCGTCCATAAACGTATTGCATAAACTGTACATCATTTCGGCATGAAATATTTATACCTGTATGCACTATTACTATCATTATTTGTTAAAATTATACATTGCTCATAGAATCTAAAACGATATATAATATATATGACAAATCAGTAAAAAAAAATATTTTATGAATACTATTTGTTATTAAATGGTGTTAAATTTTTTTAAATAAAATGTTGTGTTGATAACATTTTATTATAGGAATGCTACATATATCATACATACAGTACTTCATTGAAAACATTTTGAATTGAAAATTTACTTTAATATAGCTTTTAAATAATATGGAACAATTTGATCATGAAATGTTCATCATCACCAAATGAGTTTTATTTAATATAAAATCGTTTTATACTCTCGCGTAGAAATGATAAAAGAGTACATTCTTGAATTTTTTAGTTACTTTGCGTCGTAATTTTATATATAGTTTAATCTATTTAATCATTTTGCACTTTGTTTCAAATCTTTCAAGGTTAATTTATCCTGTTTGTTATTTTATCGATTCCTCCATCGATTATATTGATGTTTCCTATTCTGATCTCTTTGATTCCTCGTCTATCATTGAATAAGTTTGTTTTCTTGCTTGATATCAGTGTAATATGGAAACATTGGAAGTTTCTCTCCAAAATTAGTTCCAATTTAATTGTATTTTCAGTTTAGTAGGTATTCGATTTGTAGAGGAATATTTTCGTAGTAGTAAAAACTCTTTCGCATTAAATGGTATGTCGGTCGAAAGTAACAATAACTTTTTGATCGAAGTAAGCTTTCGTGCTATAAACAAAACTATATGTACATGAAGTAAGTGTTCGTAAATTCCAACATTAGCCTTGTTGCATATAGGACAGTTATTCGTCATGATTGAAACTTAATGTTTCATGATACCTTAGGTTTCTCTGCTGTCTATTTGGTTTGATTTAGTATATATATATTTAATCATCTTACCTGTTTATGATTAGTCTATTTTAAAATGTTGCTTTATATAAAAAGTTAATAATTGACCGTATTTTTTATGAATATGGAACAAAATCCGTATTATGAATACTACAGCTATTCTGTCAGTTTGTATATTATATCTGTATGCATCTCTGTCTGTCTGTATATTATCAGTAATATTTTGATTTGCCACATAAGTAAAATTTCACCATATTATCGTGAAATTTAATCACATTGTGATTGTGTGTTTTCCAATAATTTCATTGGTCTGCTTATTTGCAATACATGTGATTATTTCCTTATGTATTAGACATACCTATATGAAAATTGTTCAGAATGTCTTTGTGATACTATTTGTATACAAACGTGCAATTTAAATAACGTTAAATTATTTATATTTTAAAATTTCGCTTGGTATGAAAACAATTATTTATAAATTAATATTAAATAAAAATGAAAAAACTTAACAGAACTGCAGAATTTCCTTTCTATTAAGTTATTTGAATGCTTTCCTTTCGTGGAATCTTTATTTAATCTTGACCAATTAGTATGAAATTTAATCATTGAGTGTTTTCCACAAATCCACCAACAAGGTTCAACATAATCCATTCATAAATGATAGGCAATTCTTCATAGCATGTAGCCTACTGTACAGTTTATGCAATAAGTCAGTGGACAAACAAGATCGCCACTGCAGAACTATCTATTTTGTACTAGTAACATATCGGTGCTCACATCAGTTTAAGTAAAGACACGTGCTGATTCGTGATAGCCATTAATATCCAAATTGTCATTGTTACCACTCTTAAAACAGCCGTATTGTTACCTATTACTGGCGTATTTCATTCTATTTTTATGTTTTTTTTACCATTTTTATAATTAATATATTTTTGCACTATGTGGCGGTTATAAGAAGAACAAAGTACACTATCGTACTTTAAATATTAGAAGTGAAATAGTAGATTACATGTAGTCGTTTAAAAACCTATTTTTTTATATTCTTTTAATGTAACTATTAATTTTTTTTGAAAACTGAAGTTTTGACTAAATCAAACTTTAAATAAACATTTTAAAAACACGAGTCAAACAATAAGATATGTTTGTGCGGGAATAATAGTTAATATTAGTGCAAGAGGCTCTCACCAGACTACTGAACAATTTTACTATAGTGGTTGTGCGCGTACTACTAGCAAAGTACAATACTTTGCTATTAATATCACATTTTTATACGTATTACACGATTGTGCCTATGTTACAACTAAACTTTTTAAATGATCACAATTTTAGCAAGTATGAATATTTATTATTATTTTTTAATTAACTTTAAATTATATTCGTTTAGGTATATGATAACCCCACATCAATGTTTTCTGAAAAACCAAAAATCTAATATTTTGAATAACATTTAACAGTTATATGTTTCGGAGATGATGTTGATCATTTAAACTTTTTCTATTTTATTTTATAAGGTAGGAATTCTGTATAGTGGACAGTATAATAGCAAGATTTTAGTGGATTCACTGTCCCACTATCAACCTCAATGTATGTACATTCATATTCAATCGATACGCAATAATTGATAAATTATTAACATTGCATAATGTGAAATTGTTTAAATCGAAGCAAAATTATCAGAGTTTTGTTAACAAGTTTTTCTTTTTTGAAAGTAGCCTATTAACATATGTACATATCTATAAAAAAATAGAAAATCTATAGATTGTTGGCAGTTGGTGTAATTTTTATATAATTTATATTTATATATGTAAATTTTCTTTCTAATATGGAATCCATTTGAATTGTTCTGTCTGAAATGTATGGCTCCCTTATACTCTTCCTCATCGTGTGTAGGCAAGATCCGCCGCAAGGAGTGTCTTCTCTCTTACTACGACAATGAGTACTTCCGTGCTATGTATGCCCGGCAACGCTTCCTCAATTCAGCGACCAGCTTCATGCAGGTGTTTATGGCGATATGTTATCTTTTATATCAGCTGCATTTGTCAGATTTACAGTAGATTATTTTTACATTTAAAAAAAAATTTGTAACATTTATAAATCCATACTCCTTAATTGTCCATCGAAATGTCAATGATGACTGTGATACCACTCCAGGTTTTGGGCCATGGTGGCTACGTTTGCATAGTAGAGCATGAAGTGAAGGTTCTTGTAGTACCTCTGTCTCTTCTCTTCGATTATGTGAATTGTCTTTAATTTATGATCGTGGCACGCCATCTTCTATCTGAAGAAGCTTTTTCCGACTATGTGTTTGTAAACTACAGCATTTTTCATGTGTATCTTTAAGACGTCATTACACCTATTCTTATAAACCAATTAAATTAGGTGTTCACCTAGAAAATATTATTGTATAGTTAATAATTTGCATGAAACATCAGTAAATGGACCGGAACATAATATAAAAAATGCGATAAAATCCGTTTTTGGGTAAATAAAGTTTTAAATATGTTTTAAATAAATTTGTTATACTTATAGGAAATTTTATATTATGACTCAATTTTGGTGAAAATGCACATTTTAAAGAAAATAAAAAAATTTAATTATATTTTTCAATATAATATTGCATATGATATAATTTAATCATGTGAGTGTTTTCTACATATTATTAGCTCAAATACAAATTGTACATGCATAGATCATAATATTTACTTACCAGGTAGATTTGAATATTAGTTCCTACCCTTATTTTAGCTACAAATTTGGCTAAATAAACAAAATTAACTATTTAAAAAATGTATTTGGAAATAAATCATTATTATATTTTGCTTGTAATATATTATAGCAAACACTTATGTGATCAAAATGATGTGTAACTTTATAGTATGAGTAAATGTGATTAAAATGTTTATTTTCTTTAAAATGTGCATTTTCACAAAAATTAAGTCATAACCATAGAAACTTTTCCGATTCTAAATATACAATAATGTAAAATAACAAAAAAGCCATCATTTTTTTCCCAAATAGGATTTTTGCTATTTTGTTTTGGTCCAATGTACCGATGTTTCATGTACATTTTCAGCTTTACACTATTTCTTTCTAAGTCCCCCTTTCTTTTGGTCCAATTTGAATGGACTATTAGTTATGATATTACCAGCCCATCAAAGTTTCGATGTTGTAATTGGAGCTTCTTCGCTGTCATGGACTGACTTTCTATTGAATATATATACAAGGTAACCAGTTAGATCTCGAAATGACCTTTTATTGCTTCGAAAAGTATATTTTATAAATGTTTCGATAATTAATTTTGTTCTTGGTTATTATTCGGATAATTATTAGTATAATAAAGTTATCATAATAATAATAGATGTGCAGGGGACAGATGATAGTATAATTATGTTTCTAAAAATTAAATGTTCAATATTGTTGTCATCTAGGGCATGGAATGAAATTTTATATTTTAAATATAATATTGATGTCATTATAAATAAATGAAATAATCTAAAAATATTAATGAATTTAGTTCAGTACGAGTACATCGTTTATTGTGAATTTGAGAGGGGAAAACGGTCTACCACAGCTCATGATTTACTTTTGCAAGTAAATACGCAAAACAAACTAATTCTGCGTTACTGTTGGTTCACCCGGTACGCCTCGCCACAGGCTCTTCATCTACGCATAATCCCTGAGACACCGGCAGTTGCTCCCTTCCTAGCGGGGGTGTCACGAGTCGTGAGTATCGGTGTAGGACCCGGCTCGGATATTGCGGGCTTTCTGGCCTACTCGCGGTCAAGGGGTATGACCCAGAGGCTGGTCTACTATACGATGGATCAATGCACCGAATGGGCCAAGTATATGTGAGTTGCCATTTGAATTGAAGTTGCAAATAAACACTCAGATGCTTTTTTGACTATTTCCCCCCCTGTTTTTCAACCATTTAAAAACCCGCAACCAATTTAACTATTTATTACTTTTATGTTTGTTGAATACTGATTTAAATAAATAAAGTGATTCAACAAACACATACTTAGCCTTTAAAACATAATGTTGCTCAAAAACTGCTGTGATGCAATTTTTGATACTTTTGCTAAACGCTTAGGCCTATTTGATTAGTTGTATAGTATCGATAGAATTAATTCGAAATACGTGTGCGATGTTCACATTGCATTTCTCTCATCCTGTCCCTATTCTATTCAACATTGTTAATATTTTTAACCTACATTATATCACCCTCAATATTCCCTCTATAACTCTACGTTTTTACTGTCACCCTATTTATATATTTTATTAGTTTATATTCCTGTTTCTCTTTTCTCTCATATTATCATCCTCATCTATCTCTCTCGTTCGGTATTTATCACACATCTTAACCACCTCTCCATCCCCTTATTTCCCGCCTTTCATTTACATATTTGTCTCCATCTCATCCATTTTCTCGTCAGTTTCTTTCTCATTTCAGTAATCTTCCGTCTTTTCCTTCGTGTCATACTCTCCACCAGTATTAGCTTCATTCTTTTCTCTCTCCTTCTTCCACGGAAGCCATGCCTTTGACAAGCGTTGGTCATCCGAGTTCCGTTTGTCCGCCTGGTTCAAACATGTTCGATTCGGCAAGCGGGACACAGTGGAGGTGCTGCCCGACGCCGATATGCTCGTCTTCAGCTTCGCCAACACTTCACTGATGGACCCCACTATCTGGCCGCTTTTACAAAAGCGATACCCGCTCGTCATCGTGTTGGATGGAATCAAAGAGGTGGGTGCTAAAGGAAAGTGAATTTTAAAAATTCCAATTATTCGATATTTAATGACATTAGAATTAATTACATAATTATATTTGTTATATTACTTTTATTTCATTAGTACTATATGTCGTAATATAGGTAAATTATCTAAATAATATGCGAAATTTTGTATGTTGTATCATTACTAATATATTTGTGTTAGTATTAGCCCTAGTGCAGTACTACCAATAAAGCTAACTGCCAATTAAGTTGGGCATTAACTGCCAACTCTGGAGTGCAGAAGTGAAAATTAATTTAATTGACAGTTATTTCTTAATTAGCAGTTAAATTTAATAAAGCATAATTTAATTTCCAACCGTTCCAATATAAAATTGAAATGTGGCGCAATAGTTTATATAACAAATAGCATATAATATATTTGTTATATTATACTAATTCTAAATTACTGGTTTGCTTTTGATAAATTTTGATATGGACGTAATCAATATCATTGATGATATAGAAAATGATGGACTTCCTCCAATTCGATTATTGCGAGATCGCAATAATCCGTTGAATTTTACTCTGCTGATGAATTTCGTACACGGTTTAGACTTCGATAAAAATTATTTTGTGTTTTTGTGTGAAACCATTTCTCCGGATATTGAAAACTTAACTGATAAAAGCTATTCACTCTTACCAATACTGTACATAATATGTTATCACATGGTTTAGCTGATTATTTGTAAGATAAAATGCCGAGCGCAGAGCATACACTGATTTTCAAAGAGAACGGAAATATTATTTACCTATTGTAATTAATTAAAATAATCATTTATATTATATTACTTCGATTTATCCCTTACATTAAAGGCCTAAAACTGTATTTTTCATAACTTTCAATAATTTTTCGTTTTCATATGTTTCCTCTTAATGCTATGGGAATAATATTATCTATATGTGTATATTTGGTGCCCCGTTGAAGGATATATGAAATATTTAGTTTGTATGAAATCGTTGTGTAATTGAAATTTCTAGTTCGGTAGTTATGAAGAATATTTTTCGTCTAAATTTTCAGGTTAATTTTCGTAGTGTATAATGAATTATTCTTTATAATATTGCCGACTAAATTTTACAAAGCTCATGGTTCAGACTAATATAAAACTCTATAACTAAAGTGTCATCTTAATTAGATAACTTTGTTTTGTAAATATACAATATGTTTATCAAATGTTTCTTATCCCTTATTTTATTTAACTACTTTCCTTTCTTCCTCCAATTTTCTTCTTATAGGGCCTATTACTTAAAAATAAATTTTCTATACATTGTCCTTAACATTTCTACTATACCTTCCTCAATTTTATTTGCTTTTCTATCCATTATTCGATTTTTTAAATATTTATAGAGTCAAATTGACACATTGGTGTTTCATCGTTTACTACTCAAAATCTACTAAATAGCTATCGTACTATTTTGTTCAGTAGCTGACTAATTCTTAAATATTGCATAATATATTGTCGTAGAATATACTGCAGTAATTTATGACATAATACAAGGCTCATCGATAAGTAGTTAAGCCTTAAGGTTGACATTTTCATGGATCGCTTTCATTTTCGCATACTTTTCTGACTATTTTCGGGTGTTTACTAATAACTATTAATTGTGACATCATTATTTTTCAAAGCATAAGCTGAAAACTGTTTTTAACTTTATTTCTTCCTTATTTAATGTACTAGGCCTATAATTATTTCATTTTTGTCACTAAATACACAATTAAGTATCTTTTTAGAGAACTAATTAAATATTTCATATCACCAGAATATTTAAACACAGGTTAATCCTGGTGGATCAATATCTTCTTCGGCTAACTACGCTTTTAAATCGTTTACATTTTCTTTCCTTATTCATACCCGTTTCTTTCTCTCACACGCACACCCACACTCTCAGGTTCTTATCGACGGCTTCGGGGACTCCTCTTTCACCAAATTTCAATTAAACGAGAAGACCAACGTCTACTATGCCTTCACAGACCCCAATGCTGCCCCTAAAGTTGACACAGACACCGACAACCCCGTAGATGGTTCCGCGGATAGTGCCCAGTCGCCATCAATAACGACCGAGGAAGCGTCAGCATCACATGGTGTGGATGACGGAGAGATTGAGAATACTGGTCTTGTTGATCAAATCTCCAAGGTGACAGTTGAATCCTCTTCACAGCCGGAAGGTGATAAGTCTGTTCCTGCTCCTGACGGTGCTGCTCCTGTGTAGTTGTACTAAATATCAATAAGGCATCTATCATTTTATGTTTTGGTGGCAACTTGAACACCATTTCTAGCATTGTGTTGACATTTGTACTGTTCATATTGGACATTGTCCTTATCCTCCGTTAATCATTGTCGGTTGCCGGCTTACTTTCACCCACCTATTAATTAAATTACTGTAATTATCGGCTCAAACCCGGTGTTTTATCCATATTATGAACTTTACATAGTTCCATTTCCAACGTTTCTGTTCGGAAAATGTACCCCCCCCCCCATTACCTTTTTTAGTTTTGTTGTAGCGTCAATTGATTTTTTTAGATTAGTTAGTGTAATATACGCGTTATTAAAATCCTATAAGCACCAGATGTGTTTGGGGAACTTACTTAGCCAAACAGTAGGAGGACAAATAGCCACGGATCGTTTAATTTGTGATTGATAATGCCTATTACTGACAATTTAGTAAACTTTTTTCTAAAAAAATATCTTCAATAAACTTAACCATGTTTTATTGCATCTTGGGTTGCCTATGGCATCTCTGTACAAAGAGTAATACTTGGACTATGATCCTTTGTCCAAAAATAGTCCTTTAATGTTTTGCATTATAGTAATTGGTAACATTATAAATCTAACTAGTAATTCTCCAAATACCAATACAAAAGCTTTGAGTATGTTTTAGTTCATTTGAAGGTTTAATTTAGTATAGTAACCTATTCCCGTCTTGTGCTTCCAGGATTTGTTTTATTATTTTCATTTATACTGGTGTATATTTATTTTGTTTATTAAACTGAGTAACATGCGTACCTTTCAAACTGCTTTATTATTGTAGTTGAATACAATTTTATCCCAGGTTCAAATTTTCATTCCAAGTGTTCTAATTAAACACTGTTAAATGTAATTAATAAAATGTATTATCATGGACCAGTAGAATATGTTATTTTTGTTTCGTGGTTGATATTGACATGCATTTTATGCGATGAAAAATAGTTGTTATTATTATTATTTTGTCATTGAGCGTGTACTATAACTACGTGTAGAAAGTATGCATTAACTTTGAAAGATTATTTTTGACTATTAATAATATTTATCGGGATGCATAGATATGAGAAGCCTTATTTGTTGATTTGTGTTTTATGCTTTTTTAAAGGAAATATAGTAATTAAATAAGTATTTATAACTGTTATGAGTAACTTTTTTTCACGACATTTTTTAAGTAGTGTATAGATCGTTATAATCTGTTGGTTACCTCGGCGAGCAGCCAGTTTATCCTTTTTTATGTTGGTATATGTTAAAACATTCATTAATCACTATTTAAAAGAAGTTGCTACTATCCGTTTTAGTTTGACTTGGCTTTGTTCAACAATATTCTTAAATGTAAATAGTCATTTTGTCACAATTTTTTTAAAGCTTTTCTAGCGAAATGGACAATCGATCAATCGAACAATCAAATTGTACACATATTGCAGCAATTCAATACATTTTGTCAGACTGGTTTGAAATTGATTCAACTCAATTGGATTAAAATATCTGTTTCGTAGACTATATATATTTTCAGAGTACTATTTGTAATATTAAATATAACACAGTATCTGTAATATTTTCTAATGTGGCTTCAGTACGATGATGAACGATATTTATGATTCCTTCTCTAGTTTCAACACACCACCAAACAAACAAATATATTTTATGACTTATTTTGTTTGTTTCTGTATGTATTGTAAACGTTGCGTTTGTTTTATTATTATTTGTATCATTTGTCTAAATTTCGAGGCTGTGTTTTGTAATGAGATTCCCCGATATATTGTGACAGATTCCCTACCTGTTATTAACGTACACTTATTTATAATTTCTTGACGTTGAAATTTTAAAATAAAGATGTTATCAATGTGTTTTTATTATTTATACTGTTGCAACAGTTTATTGGGTTATTTATCAAGTATAACAGCCAAACGTTTGATGCTAAGTTGAGCTAAAAAAACGACTATTTGCCACATACCAAGAAATTGACTCACAGTTTTGATCATTTACTGCTACAAATCTACGTAAGGCTAGTTCGGAAATTTTCAGTACTTGGCGAATTTTTAATACACATTCGATTCTTTATACTTTAATAAATGGTCAAAAATAGGCTGAAATTTTTTCTAATTTAATAAATAGTATATTTTCGACGTTAAATAGTTGGTTAGCCATGTGTCCGAATCAATCGCCTTGAAGAATTACATTAAAATGTGAACATATAGAAAACATGTATTTGTTGGTAGGATACGTCTATAAGTTTAGAAATGCAGGGATGGTCCGGCGTGTCAAAATGTGTCATTTAGAAGTTGGTAGGATAAATGTGTCAAAATCGAATTTTGTAACAAAATCATATTTTATGTGTCAACATTAGTTTTTTGAAAAAAAATATGAATAAAATCTTTTGTATCACACTTAAAATGTGTAACAAAATCATAAATATATAATTTATTTCTAAAAAATTCATAATCCATTTAGGTAGGAATGCTAAGCACAGTCATTATGACTGCAGGTAGTGAGCGCCCCTGGCATGC
>JAUZND010080324.1:1331-16117 GCA_034780555.1 Coelogynopora nodosa | reverse complement strand
TCCATCATTCCACATGTACCACTTCCATCATTCCACATGTACCACTTCCATCATTCCACATGTACCACTTCCATCATTCCACATGTACCACTTCCATCATCATTCCACATGTCCCACTTTCTCCACCCTCAGCCTGCACCTCCTGCTCCAGCTCGCGACCTTCAACCCTCAACACCCCCATAAGCGTGCAGTCGGGGAAGGTGTATATAGCTAGCCCCAATGACACCGAATTCAACCACACGCAAAAATGGCAGGAGCAGGAAAGCAAAGGCTGCTGTCATATGACGGTGCGAACCTCCTTCTACCGTCAACGGGACGATATGCTCATGTGCTTCCGGGTGTTGCACACGCCGGGGCACACCAAGGGGCACCTGGTGTTTGAACTGGTGACTGAGCGGGTGGGGGGAGGCGAGGCGCCGGCTCTGTTCAGTGGGGACCTTTTGTTCCTGGGAGGGATGGGTAAGACTGGGTGGGTGGACTGTGTTAATTAGGGTAATGTGAGGGAAAATGGGTCCCAGATAATTGACTGTGTACGTGACAACTTTTTTTTAATGTTACTAAAATTTTCCATTGTCATTAATATGCATTTATTATATTCTCATTTTTAGCACACTCTTGTGTTTTTGAAGAATTTGAATTACGAGTAATCTAAAAATGTCAATCATTACATTACATGATTATTTTATTAGTGTTATTATAGTGTAAACATTTGTAATTTAGGTTCATATAATTTAGATATTCATACTCAAAATATGATACTTTATATTGTGAATATTCATAATATGGTTCTTTATATTGCGAATATTCATAATATGTTACTTTATATTGCGAATATTCATAATATGGTTCTTTATATTGCAAATACTCATAATATGGTTATTTATATTGCGAATATTCATAATATGGTTCTTTATATTGCGAATATTTATAATATGTTACTTTATATTGCAAATACTCATAATATGTTACTTTATATTGCAAATACTCAATATGATACTCTATATTGCAAATACTCAATATGTTACTTTATATTGCAAATACTCAATATGTTACTTTATATTGCGAATATTCATAATATTATACTTTATATTGTGAATATTCATAATATGGTTCTTTATATTGCGAATATTCATAATATGGTAATTTCAGGCTTGCCAAACGTATCCGAACGTCCGGAATTTATTCTTCAGAGATGTTGTTTTGAAAAATGCGATTTAAATTAAAATAATAAAAACTCAAGGCTGAAGGTGTCAAGCATGTAGTATTTTTTAATAATTTATATTTGAATGCAAACTTAATGACTATAGTTCTAAATTTAAGAAATATCTAATTTGCCTTTTTCTATAAGTATATAATTCCTATTGAATAAACCATAATGCTGTTACCATCTGTTTGCTTTTTACGGACAAATAAGCAAAAACTCGCACTCTAAAAATGTTGGCCGGTTTGCGAGTGTACGCAGCAATCAACACACTAATACATATTCTCCCCCCCCCCCCCCCTGTGTGTGTAGGACGCATGTTCGAGGGGGCCACAGAAGAGAACCTCAGCTCCCTGGGTCGTCTCATCTTCGAGCTGCCGCTCTACACTCGAGTGTTCCCCGGTCATGAGTACTCCGTCCTCAACCTCACCTTCATTCACGACCATCTCGATTCCGACAACGAAGAGGTCCAAAAAATTGGTTTCGCTTCTGAAATCATCCTTATTGATTCCTAGAAACAGCTATCAGTCGATTGTTATGTTCCTAACTCAAGACTAGCACCAATGGGAGTTCTAGGGGGGACCCTTCACTACCTAAAATCCGCAGAGGTTATCAACCTTTTGAGATGACCAGTAAATGTCTGCTCTTACAATTCCATATCTTTTAGTTGATTATCCTGGAGAACTTGGAGAATTAGTTAATACATTTATGACTCTAATATTAAACTGTTATTTATACACTTATTATAAATAGCCATTTTTGTCCATATATCAACAACAAACAAAAAAAGTTTTGAGGTGGAAATTTTAATTTATCACTTACATCCCTGTGCACTCAAATAAATTTCGATATTTTGTAGATTACTAGAATCTTAAATATTTGTTTCGCTAAATCTTCGTATCTAATCAACTGCATTATAAATAGCAAGATGAACCTCTATTTAATTTATGTGCATGATTGGTGAACAAATTATATATTTATAATTACTGTACAAAACTGCGCTAGTTAAATTCTGATAGGTCAATTCAACGCCCCTCCTTCCCCTCTCCCTTACCCCCCTTCCATCTGTCCTATTCCAAAAGCGCCCAGTCTGGTGTTGTTGTTACTATGGTTTAAACTTTGCAGTAAAACATGAGTCTTCGTCACCGACCGACAGGTGGACCGGAAGCTCAAGTGGTGCCGGGAACGGCGGGCTGACCTGCTGCAGGCCATCCCCTTCACCCTGGCCGAAGAGCTCACCTACAACCCCTTTCTGCGCATCGCCTGTTGCATGGTCGATCTGGGCAATAACGGGTCCCCTGTCCGACTCTGTACGGAGAGCAATTGTTCCTCCTCCCTCGAGGTGGTTCCCTCGACGACGAAGGGTGGTGCCGGCGGCACTGACTTGCCCCGCTTGGAGGAGTTGCTGGGCAGCTGGACTATGCCGGAGCTGTTGACTCGGTGGCGACTGGAGCGGGGAGGGAAGGGGGGCGTGGGTGTGCGGCTGGTGAGGGAGGTGAAGGCTGCGGCCTTGTTGGACGTGAGACGACGGAAGGACCGGTTCAAGATGCAGCTGTGACACGGGGTTCCGTTCCCAGGCCTTGGTGGAACTTATAAGCTCATTGAGGAAAAATAGGAAATTTGGGAAAATTTCCTAGAAAATAAACAAATGCTTCTTAATATTTTCTAAAGTTTCATACATTTAAATTACTCGCACACCTCTAGTCTAGAGGTGGTTAAAATCAATGGTTTTTTGTCCAGTGCTGAATTCTGATTTAATTATCTAATAACAGTATTGTTTGTGATTTTATATATTAAGCCTGAATACATTATGGCATTAAACTGTGTCCAATCAAAAGTTGAGAAAACAAACAACTCAGTGAAAAGGTTTCTAGAAATAGTGAGGAACCCTGTTACGATATGGGGTGTATATTTTCTTTGTTTCAAGTATGATTTGTTCATCTTAATGTATATTATTTTATGACTTTATTATATGTATTATATAGTGTTATCTATAATATTATCATAATATGAAGTGCAACGCTTCTTCGTAATGAATAAAAATGTGTTCACTTTGAATTCTATGTATAATGTACAATTACCTTGTTTTCAATACAGAAATAACACGACGCTTAAATCTGATCGATAAAATCTTAACAAATCGATATCCTATAAGAACGTCCTATAAAGATTGTTGTATAGCTAAATATATACCCACTAACCTAATATAATGTAGTATTTATTATTAGAAATAAGACTAAGATCTTTTTTCTTTTTTTTTAATTTGGGCTATTAATATATTTTTCTTAATTTGGGCTATTAATATTTTCTTACCAAAAAATACTTATATTCATAACCGCTAAATTTATTATGTGTAAAAATTAACACTTGATTTAACTTTTTATAGATAGGGATCAATAAATGATTAAAATAGTCACCATTTTGTTTGTTCTATCCATTTGTAAATCATGTACACTGACAGTTCACAATTTTTGTGTAAATATAAATTATTAATATTAAAATCGATAGTATAGATTGTGAATGAGCGAGTTGTAAGTAAACAAATCAATGAGCCATTTGTTTTATTAAGAAAGATTTAAAATTGATATTTGCATGCAAAGATAGCCAAAGTACATAATATTACGGAAAATGTTTGCTCTTTCTAAAACTGAAGTAAATTACTCTGTATTTATCAAGATTTAAAAGTAGCATATTTGAAAATTGTGACAAGTGTTTCTTAGATACGTCTTTAATTTTCGTAAATTTTTGGACATTTTTGTAAATCATCCGAAGCTAGTATTAAAATAAAGTGGTAGGCGAAATTGAATCCTCTGTGGATCATCCGTCGATTTCTGATAAGTGTTATCACCCGTATTTTTTCGAAAACTGCAATAACATGGGAGGGTTACTATATAGCCTATATATGCATGGTTGCAAATATATAATTCAGATCTATATAATATAAATGAATCTTGGGGCAAAGCTTAATCTAGAATAATTTCAGCAAGAACAGTTTCAGCTTGCATAATTGTATGGTATTCCTTTTTATAATGTTTATTTTTTGTCCAGTTATGTCCTATAATTAGGGTTCGGACACTCGAAAATTTTCTAATTTAGCTGCAGAGGCCATCGTGGCTTACGACCACTCTCACCAAACCTTACCCCAGCAAGGGTTCTCTAAATAAGGAACGTGTCTACCTAATTTAGAGCTATTATTGCTTTGCTCAACCGTATTTTTCGTAATTTCAAAGATTATCGAATGACGTAAGCTTTACAAGAACTTAACAAGAGTGAAAATGATACCATTTTTTGTTTCATTATCTGAAAATTATAGGGCAAAGAGACATGATATCTTATTGAACTGAAATTTCCAGGCTTTAGAGAACCCTTTGTCCGTGGACATTTTATAGGGTTAGGGTTAGGGTTAAATTATCCGATTAAACTGAAATTTGGTATACAGATAACTTCTACATAAATACTTGTAGAAATATTTTTATTTAAAAAAAATCAATTAGTATCATTTTTATGGATCTGATTACGTCATATAGGAAAGTATAGGAAAACTTTGGCAAAATATTGACAACCTACATAAGCTATAACATAATTCCAGATCACGAGATCTATACTAGTTAGGTATATTTTAAAAATAAACTGAACTAGTTTAGATTTTATAAATATTTTATTATTATTATATACTACTTATATAAGTAAGCTATACTATTTTAAAAGTATATTTTTTAAATTTAAAGCTCGACAAACATTACAGGAAATTTCGCCAGATGTTTTTAACAAGATTTAATATTGCATATAATGTGCATACAATATAGTGAAAAAATAAATTGCATATTGTTTAACTTTTCATTTCAATCAGTTAGACAATTTTCACATGATGAAAATAGGCACGCTATATGAATACTTCTATCTACGTGTGCCATTTTGACGAATGTATAGATAACTAAATTTTATCAAAGTAGATTAAGTGATTTAGAAATTATAAAAATTTGATTTGATAAACCTATATCTGGCACGACATATTACGTTCAGTAACTGCACATACCGAAAATCGACGGATTTGCAGAAAATAGGCGGTTTGTGCACTGCGAGCTTATTGTAGATACACAGATTTAGCGACAAGTAAGAAAACCCTTTTCTTGGGGATCGGGGGTAGAGGTATAAAATAGTTCAATAATAACACAATGATCTCGGTGTGTTAAAATATTTTGAATTCTATTTTTAGTTAGACAAAAGTATTTTAGCCAGAGTAATCAGAGTCTCGCAGTTTTAAAATAATAAAAAGTTATGCTGATTGCAATAAAAAAAATATACGCATCAATAAGGCCCTATAAGAAATAAATTAAATTGAAAACTATTTGAAAATGCTATAATACGTATTTAATACATTTTAATACATTTTGTATACCCTTGATAACAAACTATTTTTTAAATAAAATATTATTGAAATGTGTAAATATGCACAACAAATAATTTAATGTAGTATATGTTACGGTGTACACAATTAAATAATATGATATGGTTATATGCAATTGAAGCTATTTACGAAATAGTTATCATAAAAAAATCAAAAAATAACAAAACATTAAATTATAATATATTATAATTATATAAACAAAAAAACTTAATTATTTATTTATTAACAAACAATCGATTTTCTATATATATATCGATAAAACATTACAAGGAGATCTACAGATGACCTACATAGCTCACATGTAGTTATATAAACATACCTATAGTATGGGAGATAGAGAGAGACAGTTACTAGAAAATATCGATCTAATTGTGCATAAACACCTCCTGGATCTCCTTGACCATCTTAACACGATTGAGCATTCGCTCAATGTCCTCTAAGTCGAGACCAACTGCATTGAACCAGGTATATTTACTTGGCTTTTGGGTGTCAGGGGAGGCGGGCGTCTGGTAGAAGTCATCGCCACAGCTGTCCTTAGAGCTATAACAAGGTGACAAAATGATAATCAGGGTGATGTCAACTATAGCTAGACTACTGCAAACCTATTGAGTAGTGAAACAAATATCAACAAATAAATAATAATTTGAAATTATGTTTAAATTTGAAATTAAATTTGAAATGAAGCAGATTCATACTAATATTAATCGATAGTGTTATAATAATATGATAGTGTTGTTTACATAATTTTTTACATAGTTTACATAGTTTTCAATAAAAATCTGGACAATTGGTGAACCTTGTAATGTTGTATATTAATATCGAGGCATTACTTACAATTAAATTATCGGTTTATTCTGTGTATACATCGGTCATTTCTGGGCTCTATGTCCTAATATGTACTCTGTACTCACTAAGGCTCCAGTTCCTACAATAATTGCTTCGTAAATTTAAGGACCTACTTTAGGTACTACATCAGTCTGCAATGGCAGCGG
Organism: Coelogynopora nodosa; assembly: GCA_034780555.1. NCBI lineage: Eukaryota > Metazoa > Platyhelminthes > Proseriata > Coelogynoporidae > Coelogynopora > Coelogynopora nodosa. The sequence continues at coordinate 9,516 of JAUZND010080324.1, read as the reverse complement.
ATAGCGCACAAGTTCCTAATACGGTGTCAGTCAGAGCATCAACGTTTTCGTACCCAGCCTGGGGATCCCTATAATTAATAACCTATGCTTTTTTCCGGTTCCAGAACATACTTACTAATTTTCAAAAATTATTTAAACCGCAACTGTACTCACACAGCTATACCAGCAATATCGGATTAATTAATATTTGTAGGCTATGATTACTTAACATAATATATAGATATGTTTATTCGACTTGACTTCCTGAATTCCCTATTTCATAATATACATCTTTGATAAAGTTTCAGAATTAGCACCGTAAAATAACTCGAGTGTCGACGTTACATAAGATTGCAGAGAATGTTTGGATGTGAAATTGAAGTGACGCATTTAAGAATTTACACGAAAGTCAGAACTTTGGTTAAGTCCCGCCAATGGTATGAAATTAAAGAAACTAAACTAGTCGCATAACATTTGTTTAACATAACCAAAATGGCCATTTTGATAAACATTGTCTAAAGAACAAATTCATTTATATAATCCATTCATCCCTTTAATTGCAGCTGTTTTTTGCTTAGTCCTAGTAAAACACCCCATACTTCTGTGCAGAAAGAAAATGTTTACGTAGGCCTAACATGTAAAGGAATACAATATTCTTACTATAAACGTAAACATTCAAGATACGTATTGAATAGTTCTATAATCTGTATACAAATTTGTGTGAGTAAATTTAGACCAAATGATCGGGAAATTGATCACTACTTGTTTATGTTTTGTAATAATTTTGATGGTCCACTATTTTACACAGTTGCAATATTTGTTATATTTTCCTATATGTCAATTTACACATAAAAGCATAATTTCTATATTGTTCAAAATTATTTATTTTCATTGTGCTATTTCGGTACATAAAACAAGTAAAATTTAAATTATTCAATTGTATGTTTAAATCTATAATGGTTTCATACAAAAAAGTTTGTTGATCAATAAATTAAATATATATATCTTAGACGGTCAGTCAGGGAGGGGTTTTGGGGGATTAACTTTAATCAACTTTATTAAAATTTGTTTAGGGCAATCATGATTAACTAAATAATATAAAATACATATAACCTATGTAACAAAATAATGATAGTCCTTAAAAATGTAAGTTTGTTTGTTGAATTAATGTAATATACATTACGAATCTTTTAAAATACGATAAGGGTAAATATACAATATATTATGCTAATATGATTTATATATAAATGGTAGGAATTTTGCCGGTAAATTGAAAAATATACGATATAGATAAATAATTATACTGTATATTCTTACAGGTTAAGGAAAGATTGATTGAATGATGGAATTTATTGTCACTCCATGGCAATGAGCAATAATTTACAACATTTAAGATTTGTCATATATTCATTTACTTATATACCTCCAGTGAATTTGTTTCAATATTATTATTATTATAGTAATATCAATGAAGACAAAAAGGTAAAAACATGGATTGTGGTCCTATAACCTATAACCTATAACCTATGAAACAATTATGTAAATCCCACTCAACACAAGAAGAGGGCTCGAGTCTCACCACTGGTCCAAATAGACAGCCAACAGGCGCACAGGGCACTTGCTGGGGTCCGCCTCATTCTCGACTATATCGGGGTACTGCTTAGACATCGTGGACTGGAAGGTGACCTGGTGTTCACCCAGGCTGAAGAAGGAGGCGTAGAGGCTGTGATGGGCCGGTGCCGTTTTCAGCCGGAGGTGCTTGGTGTTGAAGTAGACCATCGTGAAGAGGAGGACCTGCGGCGGAAGACATCAGGTTGAAATCAATATAACTATTGATTTTTTAGGGAGACTTCAAGTTGAGATCAATATAATTATTGATTTTTAAGAGTGAAAAAATTAATTTATTTTTTGAGAATTACATCTAGAAAACGATTGATTTTTCAATAGGTAATGATACCATCTAAAATAAATATAAAGAAACAAATCAGACACACCGCAGCCTAACGCCTTAATAAATGCACAGCAGCTTATACAAGTCAGTCAGACAGGAAGTCTACTCTCGTAAAGTTAAAGGTGAATCTCTAGATGCTTTTTTGTAAAAGATCTGTTCCACCTCTTAGTTTTTTTATACTCAAGATAGCTCACGACTTGAAAAAAACCTCTTAGCTGTGAATTCTGATTTATGGAATGTTTCGCATAGTGAGTTAATAGGTTGAATTGGCAATATGACATTATATGCAGAAAGAATACTTAGTAGGATAATTAGCTTTATAGTTTTCAGTTTTTCAACATGGACGTCGGTCAAACAAAGAACTATCTGTGCATTGTCAAATATGGTATCATCTTGCTCAGATCTATTTGCGGTTTTTAAAACATATTTTCCAGGCCAATAACATTAGAGTAAGCATAAAGGTCAAATCGCCTTTAAGTTCAGCTTCAACATTGTTCAAGACTTCAAAATACTGTTGGGTGTAGTATTTTTCTGGAAACTCAAATTTGATGCATAACACAGTTGTTCAACATTGCTAATGTCATTAGTTTCGTCGGCTGTAACTGCAAATCACCTCGCATGATTAATTTCATTGATCATTTTGCTTAAGTATTTTATTTACGACGGTCATGTGAGACATACTTTCCCTTACTCAACCAGCTAGTAAGTCTTTCATAATCGCTGAAGACAATCTTTATCAGCTAAAAATTATTACTTTCACCTTCAGTTTTTCTACATATAGTGATTCTTTGCCGACCCAAAGTATTGTGTCCCCTTCAGAAGCATGCTTTTGATGTGTAGCTTGATTTTGATCCCTCATATAAGCTAATTATTGATTTGTGCGACAATTGCGACATTTTTCAAGGACGTCAACTTGGCAGTCGATTCTTAATGACTCAGTTTTTTTTTGTGGCATACGTTCTAGGCCATGAGTAGATCAATATTAGCAAACAATTAGAGGTACGTGGAACAATTGTTTCACTTGACATGAGTAGGAAAGCTCACCTGCGGAGTATGCTGGCCCAACTGTTTGGCATGCCACAGGTGCTCCTCATAAACCTTGCAACAGATTCGCCGCGGACCGTCGTGCGAGATACGCGGCACATAGTTGGCCAACACCTGGTCCAGCGCCGACTGGAAGGGCAGGAACAGGGCGTCCCCGAACAGGTCCTCCTCGCGCCCGTGCTCGATCAGGTACCCCTGGATCCCTGCACAGATGTAATCGCAGTTAATTGACAAGTTAATACATGTATTTCACTGCAGTCTATACTTATTACTTATATATACAATAACTTCTCAATGTACAAACGGCTTGAGGAGCCCAACAGAGCACATCACATAATGATAAACTAGTTCCGAAAATTGCAATGCGGTGCAACATTTCTAAATGTTAAATTTATTTAATTCGAAATTGTCAATTTATCCTTTTTGTGCGATCTGACAATATTTTTGAGAGAAGGACAAACTGAATAAGTAGTTATTAGATTATTCTATTAGCCTACTCTATTCAACCTTTTCCCACACAGGCCATTGAAATTCGGTTAGGATACTTAAAGGAAGTTGTAAAGTTCCGCTAGCTCGGAAGTTTGACAATATTCTCAAAAAATCCTCACATATTAGCGATATTTTAGAACAAATCTGTTGCCATTGAAAACAATACTGGCTGGCAACTCCGTTGAATTAATTAATTTAGTAAAAACTTTGTTAATTTTCAAAGAAGACAAGAATGTGCAACGCAGTGCGCTTTTTAAAATGTATTCACAATCTTATGTGTATACGTTTTTATTACCTCATTTATTCTAAGTATATTTCAATCAGATATAATAAATCTTAAATCATTTACTTTTAAAATTATTAAAATGTTTGTACCTGTAAATAATAAAAATTAGTTAATTGTCTCTTGCAATTCTGAAATCATTTTTGTCAAGGAAAGTGGTCATCTAAGCTGTAAACAAGTTACCTAATTAAAAGTAAAGAAACTGATTTTCAATGCAATAAGTTTCCTTCAAATAATATAATTTATATTATATATGAATACCGGGGTGACATTAAGTAAATTTTTGAGAGAAAAAAGTTTATTTTTTAGATAAAAAAATGTCGTTACCTCGCACTTGATACTGTTATTAATATAATGACACATGTAAGACTCGTAAAGACTATCGATAGCTAAACATAATAAATAAATAAAATCAAGCATTTGCTTTTGTTTCCGCAAAAATCCAAGCACAACAATAATCTGTGACAACACAAGCCATATATATATACATATACTCAATCTATTTTTCTATCATAAAAAACCATTCTGAAGCAAAGAAAAATTATTTTTAAAACACTTTAATTGATCGTAAAATATTTCCATTAAAATTTAAATAAAAATAAAGTATTAATATATCTAAGAAATTTTTTTATGCTCGTGAATAATCGATAAAATAGAAGTTGCTTTCTAAACGTAAACTTTGAAAAGGAAGATTGGCTCAATATATTACAACAACATAACAACCAGCAACTCACAACTCACCGAGACAGATGTAGAAGATGGAGTCGGCCATATAACACTCATTGTTGGGCTTGCGCACCTGATGCACAAACTGGGCCAACGACTGGGCCAACCAGCCGCTCGTCATCTCCAACAGTTTACTGCACAACTCGCGGCCCTCCTCAGGTGACTCGGCCTTCTTCAGCGACACCCAGTGACGCCAGGCGTCAACCCCATTTGAAGATGTTGCATACTTTATGCGCATCTGTTTGATTTCAAATGGGGATGGTTGATCTCTTGGTTTCTGCAGTGATATAATTATTTTTTTTGATGAATTGTGAAGTGGCACACGTAACACATTATCATATTTTAAAGTATTTAAAACTATATGCATACACTTTAGAAACTAACAGTTTCCTGGTGCAATAATCATTTCAGCTAAAAGTTTTAAAAACAAGTTATGATAATACTCTTGGCGAACACAAAGAAAATAAAACTAATATAATAAAATAACGAATAAATATAACAATCAAGTAGGATACTTCGACGCGGACGAAAATATTACAAAAATTATTACCACCCATTTTTTAATGTAAATGTAATTAAGCAGCTTCTCCGTTTTTAATACTCGATCGAGAATACAGCCAATCAAATTGTCGGCATCACGTGATATCAACAATATAAGGCGAACGAAAATGGCGATCAATATAGGTTTGTGATTATTGAGAGTTCAAATATTTGGGAAAATAAATATAAAAATAATCTTAACATTGTTTAGCGCAATCAATATAGAATCGGAGCTAAGTCGATAAATATGTAAGGTAATTAGAAGAACGTTTCTATGGAGAACCAAAGGGTTAAATGTGAAAATCTCTAAGATTTACAATTTAACCGAGGTAGACGTCGAGATAAAAACCTTGTAGACATTGAGGTAAATCTTGCAGACGTCGAGGTCTGCAAAATATACATCGTTTAAATTGTAAATTTTAGAGATTTCCACACTGAACCCTTTGTTCCGTCATACTTTTCTGCTGTTAACACTGATTTGATTGGAACAAAAGTGCTGTATTTGTTCTTTTCGACTATTTAAATAATTGGGTTAGGTCTATGCCCTTACTGATACATAAGTATTATTACATTAATATTCCTGAAATAATGGTTGTACTTATATCCGTTATTTTATTTTACAACCAAGAAATAACACTACCTTTTACATACAGACTGTTTGTGTCTAATTTCTGTCATGTAGTAATATTTTTATTTATGTATTTATATTAATTATATTATATTTTATATATATTATATATATATTATTATATTATATATTTAGTAAAATTTTTTAGTAATATATAGTAATATTTTTAAAATGTTAAAGTAAATTGCAAGGGAATGTTACGTTTCATGGAGGATATTTCTGTCTAAAAATGAAAAGATTTACAAGTTGATAACAATTATAATTTATTTACAGTGAACAAAAAAATATCGTTAAGTCTAAAACACTAAAAATTTGAAGGTAACTTGCATTATCATAAACAAATACCAATAAAAATTTCTAATAAATGTTTAAAAAAGCCTCTTTTACGATTGAATAATTGTCAAGTAATCTAAATAGAATTAATCTATTTAAAGCTAGATACGTTGAAATGTATTTCAGTAGGAATTAAATAAATATTTACATATGAGATGTCTAAAGATGTCTAGCGACAGCTGAATGAACGCCGGATAATGGTCAGACTCACAATTGTCGCTGCACTGTAGAAAATCTAGCGACGACTTTCTCTTCAACTTTCATGGATGGTGCGCAGAAAGTTTGGTTACAGCAGTTTTACGAATGGAGCCAGGAATAACTTTTCTGCCCACAATTTGTTTGGTAAAGTCGCCACGGAGTTCACGAAATATGGAGATCTTCCAATCCTGGACAAAGTGCTCGGCGAGGTTTGAGAGTTTGAATAAATTTAAAGAGAAATTCGATTCCTTTTCTCCCAAAACAGACTAACTTTCGCTAATGGTATCACATAATGATTATGCCTGCTATTGACCTATTTTGATGTCAGATAAATACTGGTTACCAATCTATACGATAAAAGATATACGATCCTCAATTTTAATTTGCGTCTTTTGAGATCTTGTACTTATATTGTACTCCCGGCTTTCATATTGCAAACATATCTTTCAAAAGCGGGCGCTACATCGGCAGTTCGAGTTGTGGAAACAAAGCTAAATTTGATAATGAAAACATTTTATTGCATGACTCAAGTAAGTAAATATTTTATTATGAGAATTTATTGAAAAATCTGTTGACAACCACTGTTTGTAACGTGATTAACCTGATTAACGAAATGGTGGAACTCTACAGATATTGACCTAACGAAATTAACAAACGCTCTCTTTTGTGACGCGAGGAAACTAAAGTTGAAATTATTTAACTATTTCAGCGGCGCCACGCTACGAAATCAATATTTCAATACAAACAAGCATAGCTTAGAAATGTGTAATATGTATTAATATATAACTATAGTGATATGTAATATTTTATAATAATAACATACCTATACAAAATATATACATATATAGTGCAATAACGATTGATATATATATATATCGATATTCACGTTTTACAGATTTTTTTCGATTTTATAATTTCTTCGCGTCGCGCTTGGTGATTGATTTTTATCGTCTCTCGAAATTTCTTTTCTATTTTAACATTCGGTATTTTTTAGCGCTTCTTTAGTTGTTTAAGACGCACATTCTACAGTTTTGTTACTAGTTAGGCCTATATAATATCCTACATCACCCAGAGCGATACATAACCCACTAAATGAGATTACAACAGTAGTGGACAACGCAAAGTGATCACAATAAAAGAACCTCAGTATATGAGTGTTTATTAAATTAATAAAAGAAAAAATAGATGATATCTACCTGTTCAACTAGATTATTATTGTCTGATGTAGTAGTAGTAGTAGACCTATGATTAAGTTGTAGTTTTTGAAATAACCGAGCGCCCATATTGTTGAACATTGTGCACAAAAATATCAAGTTACTAATAACGAATAACACCATGAAGTAAGACACTAAAAGGAGGTATAGCAATTATAACATTCAGTTAAAACAATTCATTGAATTGCTCACAAAATAAATAATATTTATTGCGTAATACATGCGTGCGCATTGCAAATGAGTTGGACACTTTTACGTCTATTCTTGTTTTGCCTAATCCGCATTTAGAAGAGAAATGGTGCAATGAATTACGTAACTGATTTTCGTATTGATTTACTTAATGGCTGCGTATCATTTTACCTAATTTTCAATGATTAGAGTTCACTAAATAAATATCAACCGTCACCGTTTCTTTATAATACTTTTCTGCTTTTTCACTCACAATTTAATGATTGTTTAATTACCTATGATTTAACAAGATTGTTATTGTTTAAATACTTCATAAATATACTTTCATTGACATAATTTAATTATTAATTACAACAACGAGATTAGCTGAAACAATTCGTTTTACAAGCTAGCCACATCATTCCTATCAATATGCCGGTATTGCTGGTGGCATCATGACCTTTGACTTTTAATTAACATTGAGTCTTATTAACATTTTTTACCTTTTCTAACATTTAATTATTTTATTGAATATATTGAAATAGGTGAAAACAGATTTTTTAAAATAAAGTCAATTGAAATTATAGGTGAAAAGAGGTTATGTAAAATGAGATTATGCAAAAGGAGATTAT
>JAUZND010080323.1:0-37951 GCA_034780555.1 Coelogynopora nodosa | reverse complement strand
TGAAACGGCGGCTATCAAGCTATCATAAACTTTTACAAAAGCTTACCTCATGTGTGCCTTAAGCTTACCTTAGATATGTGCATAACAATAAGTATATATATATTATACGCCTAGATATATGCAGATATGTATGTACTTGTAAGTGGTTGTTTGAATTTTATTATGGGTGTCATACTGAAACATTACATTTTTTACTTATGACGCAAGTTGTCTTCTGTTGTATAAATATAATTGCATACAGACGCAAGTTAGCTTGCGTCAGGCATGTTTCGAAAAAAAAGTTTTGCATACAGACGCAAGTGTTTTGTTACGTCATAGCATCTTTAGAAAGGTCGTAATTTTAATATAATACATAATATTACCATCATAGATATCCTCTCTCTTTATTTCATTCAGCACAATTAATCTATAAACTATGTGTGTCAAACTATAAGTGTTACAAAATATTGTGTTTTTAAATTGCATCTATAGAAAAACAGTAAAAATCGACTTGCGTCGTTATGCAATGCAACTATGTTTTTAAGAAAAGCAAAACAGCGTATCTTAACGTGCGAAAGGCAGAACAGCGTATGTTTTGAGACATACGCTGTTCTGCCTTTCGTTAACTCTAGATACGCTGTTCTGCCATTCAAATACCCCATTAGAAAATTTCTTATCGGTAGATACGCTGCACTATCTTGGAAACGGTAAGTCTTATGAATTTAACACTTAGGCACAAAGATACGTCGTTTTGTAAATTGCCTATATCTTTATCTAACTCAAAACTGAAAATTTCGAGTTACGCTGTTTTGCCTTTTCACGGCAGATGTGCTGGAAATAAATATTGGTATCGATTCCTTGCTTCCCTAATTTTACAGCCATCGTTGCTTCTCTGATAATATACGTGCACTACCACGATGGATGTTTGCTGCATGAGTCTTCTGGTCTGTCTTTGATCTAATTACTGTTTTCTCGCTATCCCCGTAATGATAAAACAGACGGTTGACCACATTTTTACGACTTTCTTAGTGTTGTTTAAATGAAGAAAAAAAAATTACCCAAATTTAATTGGGTACTATCCCAATCTCCTCGGAACTATCTCAAAAAGACAACTTTGACTCTAAGTAACGAAATGAGTGGCAAAGCTTCTCATTCAATACTACCTACCCACCCTTGAGACATAGTTGTTCACTTGTTAAATAGCTAATCAATTGATTCATTCTCTATCTAGTAACATGCGCAGCGTAGCGCCATTTAAAGCAGTAATGTTGTGAATAAACTAAACAATTTAGAGTATTTTTATGTAGTTATTCCTGTAAGGCTATGTTATAATCATTTATAAATTTGTTTAAACTAACTCAATAACATCTAACTCAATTTTGACAAAAATGTAGATATTGCGTTTTACCTTAGTTCGACAGAGAAATATAACACACTTAATTTTATGTCATTTTCGAATTCAGTTTTGTAATTTTCTTTAAGGCTGAAGTGACACATAAGAACATGTAAAAGGTTTCACAAGTAGTAACATCAAATGAATGGTTTTTAATGCAAAGCCATTATAACGAAATCATAAAAGAAACACAATGATATCTTCGCTTATGCGTGCTTTTCGAGATAACATACAAATTGTTATTAAAATGTCAATTTTAAAAAAAATTTCCCACACTTTCGAGTTAATTATTTTTGCTTCTTTTTGCATTCTACATTCATTTAAGTGAACTAATTAACAAGGCTTCCGTTTATTTCTGTTTCTGTAATATAGCTCCGGTTCAGTATGTTTGCTGTTTTACCTTTGTAGGTAGAACCTCTTTCTTCCTATATAGTCTAATTATTTTCATCACTTAATTGTTTTTTCAAATGCTGTTGTTATTTTAAAGCACTTTTTTTATTGTGTCAATATTAATTGGATTTAAACTGAGAAAGGAAGTAATTTTATATAATTAAATTTATTTAACATAGTAAAGTTAAAAAAATCTTTCGAAAATATTGAAAGCATATTGTGTTTTGTAAACATAAAAGTAAAAGTTGTTAAATGCAAACTATGTAAACTAATTTACTACTTTCGGGATTACTTTCTTAAAATTAGATGATATTATACTTGAATTCTACTATGAAATTATTAAAATTCATGGTTTTATTTTGTTGTTCTTTTTAGTTATACAAATTAAAATGTGTTTTTGTTTCATGGCTATATTCTCTATTATTTACTCCCTATATCCTTGAAATCTAAATTACGATTATAACAGAAATAGTCATATTATTAAAAAATATTCCATCTAAAATTTTTTGCTCATCTGGAAATAATCGGAAATAAATATCCAAGATTCAGTAAAACAGTCTGTTAGTTATGATGCTTCTGTCTTCAGCTTGCGGTGATCTCAGTTTGGACATGAAAAGCTACATCGGAGCGATTGAGAAGAGCGGTTGGCTGCGTCACGTTCGAATGATCCTCGAGGCCGGCCTCTTCATTGCCCAAGTAGGATCACTCACTCAATAAGACACACTTACACCAAACGCGACGCGATGCTATAAAAAAACCACCCTACTTTCGACACGGAAAAATTCGTTTTAGAATTAAATTGGTTTCTGCGAAATTTGTTTCTGCGAACAAATTTATTATGTTATAATGGTTTCTAAAATGAAATCATCGTTGATAAAGGGTGGTGGTGTAAAAACGTATTTGTTAAAAAATGGGGACAGCATACACGTTGTTTTTATATAAATCGCAACATCACAAAGAGCTATTCAACAAAGCTGTCAACAAGCAAAATGAGTGACATAGTTTATCTACAAATTTTTACTTACTAAACTGATTAGCGTGCGTCGGCCAAATAATTTCTGGAAATTTCGAATCTATGGAATGCGAATCCGTTTTTTTCATATTGCGTCGCTAGCGGTGTAAATTAGTCGTAATTTTTGCTGGCAGACTGTAACAGGACCGTCTTGATAATAGGAATGATTTGTAATTTCTGCCTATTTTATTGAACAAATGTATATAATCTAACTATATATATATAAACTGAGTTTGTACGGCCCCTTTAGAACCCTCAAATTAGGTCTGACTCTTTGAAAACATTTTGGAACCCTTGAATTTACCCATGTCCCCTTGAATACTTTTGAATTTTGTTACATTATAAAATAAATTATTGTAATACTGATATAAATATTGTTGAATCCAATGCTATCAGACATTCTGCGAAAAAAGCTTCAATTTCAGACTCTAAATTGAAAAAACTAGTCGACTGATTGATATTCATTCGTCACTCTTGAGATTACTCATTGCATGTTCTGATAATTCGGTATAGGCCTATAAATATAATGTATTAATAGGTTTTTGAATGTTATTTATATATTTTATCAGCGAATTTAGGACCCTTAGAAAAGGGTAAAGACCTCTTGCATTTCGATCCGGTTGAGGCGTATGAATCCTGTATAGAGATTGACCATGGTGAACCAGTTTACTAAATGAAATCAGCGGTTAAATTATAGCTGACAGTGTGTCTTTCTATTATATTGTCATTGTCATGATACACCGTCATCCTGTTGATAGCATTAAAAAATAGTGATATAATATTATCTAAAACGTTCGTAATAAACTTTCAAATAAAATTTCAACTAAAGTTAATTTAGAAAATATGCCACACAACAATAATATTATACATTTATTGTGCTATAAACAGTATAATATTGTAATATAAAATATTATATGACAGCCTTCTAACTAATAGGCAACGAATAAGTTTTAACATGCACTTTCACTTTATATAAAACGATATTCGTAGGGTACTTGTTAAAAATTTGTTGTAATTTTCATATATATATTCTAAAATATGACGTCTTATATATTTTCATATCTTATAATAATGTTAAAAAATTCAAAATTCCTTTAGAACAGATTTTGTTGATGTAAACTGTTTAGAAGATGATCAGATAATGTTCTTTCCAGTTTTCTTACATAAAAATAACCTATGCTAAGAATTATGTTTCAAAGTAAGTTAGTTCATAGACATCAAAGTTATCCAGATTTCGTTACAGATATCTCCAGATGTCATATTGTGATTCAACTTATAGCATCCATCAATGCGAATAGTTGCTCCACTTTTTCATCAAATGCTTTCTTAAAATATATACAGACAATAGAAATGATGGTTTTTATACATTTCCATGACGCTGAGAACTCTACCTCATTATTTCTGCACAAAGGGTTAACACAGAAGACCCGAATTGGAATAATAGATGAGGAAGGAAGGAATGATATGAGGTTTGCGAAGTAGAGTCAGCCAAGACAAATGAACAACTTATTATTTTAATTATATAAAACGTTTAACATAATTAATTATCATTTCCAAAATTATAATGTTTTGGCATTATTGATTAGAAAATATTATACGTTTAGTGCATTAGTAGTATTTGTACTGTCGTATATAATAAATATATGCTTTCTTGAGACAAAAACAGGATAAAAACACCTCATCCGTAAAATATAATGTATTTAACCAGTCGGCCCATTTGTTAAACATTAAGTGATATCGAACACATTGATTAATTAATTACCACTATTTAACGATGGCTATTTTACCTCGCGACAATGCGGTTACCTTTTGACTAATAATATGATATTCTAGTTATCTATGATCGGAACACATATTCTTACATAATAGATAATAGAACGACTTCAATCTTAACCACCATTTGAAATAAAACTGAAATAAAGAAAATCAATGAAGTAATAAGGATCACTGAAACACGAGGTAGGCATATCGATTTAACGCACAACGCTCTATGTGTACTGCGCACCTACAATAGACTAACATATTATGCATCCCATGTTTGGCGTAAATCAAAACGATTGTAATTCTGCCCTACTATCGCCGCCTTTTACTCCTTCGCGGAGGATGTCCTCTTTATATAGATCGATCTAAAGTAAGGAGAATCGTGCTCTGAACCAATCACCTATTGCTGCAGAGGAATAGGCTACTCGCGCTCTCATAACCTTCGACAAAGATATTGTAACTTTTCTTCACAGTTACCCCTTCAAGGACTGCCACTTTCAACCTTATTCAATCATAGAATTCTTTTTAAGGCCTTTTTCTAAGTCACTTACTTGTTTGTCTCGTTGTTATCCTCTATTTTTTTTTACTTGATCTACTTTTTTTGCTCTTATTGATGTCTGTTTCCGTTGAGATATTGTATTCGAGATTATTGTTTGAGTGTTTATTTGTTTCATGTCACTCTTGTACAAAATGAAATGTGTTTTGTCATTTTTTAAGAAACTGATTAATGCGTTGTCAGCCATGCTGCTTGTTCTATAACCAGAGTAGTCTCGCTAGTCGACATTTAGCACTTATTTGACTTTCTTGTTTTATATATTTTTTGTAAAAGTCTACGGAAAAGTACCGGCTATTAATATTCCTTTTAAAATTTTAATTATATACCTACATATTATTATATAAATTATAACCACCCTCAAACATATTTTCTGGGGAGTACCTAGGTGTGTTTATATATACATCCCATTTGTTTACAATGTGCTTATTGATGCACTTTTAATGGATTGAATATTGATTATTCACATTTATATGAATATTCAATGATATTTAATACTTTACTTGTCTTAATAAATCAATTACATCATGATGACATGAAACAGTATGTCAGACTATTTAATTTTTATGCAAAGAATCAAGACATCTCAATAAAGTATTAGGACAACTTTACACAGTTATTTACTTTTTTATTAAATATTTGAATTCATCGTTAACTATAACATGTTTAATTTATTGTTTAATAAATTTCACCATTTAAAGGAAGTTATTGTCAAATTATATATAACATATTATGGTCATTGGAATTTTGCATTGAAAATTTTGTATGAATCTATTAATATTGAAAATAATTTTAATATGGATTAATAAGTGAATGATATTTTTAAACGATGAATGTACTTTACATTAGATGTACATTAGATTGAAATTATATTATACAAATAAAAGTTTAATGATTAAAATATATTTAAACATATAATTAATGAAAAGATTTTAAAAGTTATAAAATTTATTTACTTAAATGTACATATTATTTTAACTATATTGAAGGTAATAATTTTATTATATTAACGACTATAACAGCTGCATACCACAAGATCAATTTTTAATGTGAAAATGCTGGATATAGGGGAAAATCTAGTAGACAGACAGGCAGGAAGTATACGGAGGCTACATTTGATTTATACGTCGTAACAAAGGAGCCAATATCGTGACATTGGTTGGGCTTCTCTATCGAAAGGACTCCATATTTTTTGATCTTTTTAATTATTTTATTATTCATTGATCAGTATTGTCAATCGATTGATTTGTTTATCTGATGAACTTTAATACATTTAAAATAATACGTAAATTTGGGATAATTTATTATCAATGTTTATAAAGTAACTTTAAAACTTTTAAAAATATTTTCAGTAATTGATTATGTTATATGTCTTAGGTTTTTATTTGTATAAGATAAATTCGTTGTAATGTGGAACATTTATTAATGCATTCTTTAGAATATTTTACATCATTTTTAAGGATGATTTATTTATCTACATTGTCATGAAATTCTATTTAAAGCGTACACTTTTTTATACCAATATATTTTAAGTAGAAGTATAATTTATATATATGGGGAAATATTTAGCATATTTAAATTGATATGTTTAAAACATATTGTATTTGAAATCAAATATAATTTTGTTCTAGTAAATATAGTTCTATAATAGCGTAATGACATAAAGAATTATGTAAATATTCAAACGGAACTAATTAAATTAGACCGATGTCTAGCGAGACTACTCTGGTTATAGGACAAGCGACCGTACAGAATGCTACGATAAATAAATTGATGAATATCATATTATATATATTATGTAAATTGTACATTACTAAATGGTAATGAAATCTCATTATACTTAACTATTTTATGCCAATTTAATACTGAAAAAAACGCATTTAATACAGACAGAACGATCACAGTGGATTCTTTGAAAACTGCAAAATATTGTATTTAGGTTAGTTTTGTTAAACTATGGCGATCTAAGCAAGTATGTAATATGCAATGGATTGGGTGTGTATATATTTTGTAAGTTACTTGGCTTTAGCATTCTTGACTTGTAAATTCTGAGTCACAAAATATATAATTTGTTGTCTTCTGTTTCAAGAATTGTAATATAATAATATTGGATGTTATTTTGTTTTATTTAAGATAAAACAGATTCTGTTAGAATTTATAGAAGTCAAAAATCATGTTGCTTTATATTTATGCTACTAGGTTAATTTAGAAACTCGGAAATATGACATTTATTTCCCAAACAGTTTTTGAGAGCTAACTCTCATGGTAAGGTTATAATAATACATAAGCGAGCTGTATTCTGTTCACTTATTTATGTATGTGTGTAGTTCATGTTGGGTCTAATAGGGTTAATGTAACATTGTTCGTTGCAATGGATAATCCCACAGTTTGTAATACGGGAAAATACTGAACATAATATAATTCTGCCTCCCAACATTCGATAACATGAATTAATGATGTATGCTAACTATACTCTCCTCCATGACTTGCTGGATAGACTCTGGACAAGGGGGCGAGCGTGCTGGTCCACTGCAGTGACGGATGGGATAGAACAGCTCAGACCTGCTCCATCGCTGAGATCCTGCTCAATCCTCACTACCGGACTCTGCACGGCTTCCAGGTGGGTTCACTCGGGGCTCAGGGTTCTTCTATGCTTGTGCAGAAGTTGACTGTTGTGCCAACTCTCTGGTTGTGATTGGTCATTAGGCACACATCTAGTCAAATCCCTATATTAGACGAAACGAATAACTACAAATGATGCGTTGTGCGATATTAATATATTATGTTGTATTCGTGATGCTCATGTTTATGCACATAATGAAATTATTTAAAAGGTTTAATGTTTTAATTCTATGTTCCTGATTCAATGCGCGGGTAGTTGTTTAATAACTTCAGCTTGAAAAGTTATATTGTGTTAATATGACAGAATTCGATTGTCTGAAATGGAATTATAATAGCCTATTTTACGTTCTGAATTTGTCAAATCCTGCCAACTTCCTGATGCAGTTTTTAGTCTGTATTTTCATAGCATATGCTACAGAACTTGATAACGTATAATATATCATGATAGTCGTGTGTATAAAGAAGTAATGAAGATTTTAGTGAAACTTTCATTTATTACTTACATACTGTCCGCATGAATTATTTTTCTTGGCACTTACTGATAACTATTATGATGTCGCAAGTAGAAGTCGCATGATTTGCGCAACTGCGGTGAAGGGCTCATATTATTACAAGTTAGACACGGTAGTTGGCAGGCGAGGATGTGGCCTAGTGGTAGGTGGGTTCCCTCACAGATCGCCGGGTTGCCTGTTTGATTCCTACCCTGTACTGATGAGGGGCAAATACACCGAAACCGGTTTTCAGGTGGCAATTAATGTATGTAAAATTTCATTTATATAATATTATAATGTCATTAATAATAAAAGTAACCTACAGAACTTTTGTCACTTTTATCATTTTTATTGCATTATAATTAGTACACTTTCCCGTTAAATTGATAGTTGACTAAGCGTCTGATTAGAGAACAAATTACACATTTAGAATCACAATACCAAACTACACCATCATGTACTACATCGGTACAAAATATTTAAATACTGGTGGGTCAATGTTAATGTCAACGTCTAAATAAGCTTCCAAAAGACTGGTGCGTTGCAGGGGTTACGACATTTAATCCAGTAGGCCTATTATTACTTTTACTCCATGTAATATTTCAGAATATTTCGTCTGTCTTAGAGCAATAAATTTAATTTACAAAAAAGTCCTCTTATATATCATAAATCATACCGTCTCGTTTTTATTAGTTTCTCTACAATACTTTTCTGCAGCCGATCTCAGTATTTCCCTAACTTGAATGAGACATGCATGCCATCACTCTATCTACAATGAACGAGCCAAGGTAAAATATAGAAAGAGAAGGTGTCAAATTTGAGATTAATCTTATCACGGAGCCTGCGTTGACAAATTTCATCAGTGGGAGAGGATCTGTATTCTTATTATTTTAATATTTAAAATTGTAAAAGTGGCGATGTAGAGACTTGAGATTTTCATTAGATGAAGAAGATTTTAATTTATTAAAGTCTTTAAAAGATTGTCGCAGTCCTTACAACTAAGAAATTGACTTTACGTAATATTTTTACTAAATTTAACGCAGGTACCTATGTATGTATTTGTAAAATTAATCTGGGAAAATATTTGTGCCTTCTAAAAAAGGGTTTCTTATATTTTAATGTCAGCAGTTAATTTTTTTTTTATAATCTAGGTATTGATTTTAGTTTTAACCTTCAGTTTTTTGGAGACATTTTAAAAAGATTTTTTTAATATAAATACTTTGATCCAGTATACACTTTAGAAAATATTAATGCACATTATTATATTTAGTGTTTAAATTGTTTTAATAGCTTTCATTATCCAGAATTAATTAAAATAATTGGGGTTCTAAAAGTAACGTCATTATATTATCATTCTAAGCCACGTTGTTCTGTCATTTATACTTTAATTTAAAATATAAAGTATAAGTTTATTTAAAATTTTTATTTTTTCGTTGTTTCATTCTCTGTAAATATCTATAATGTTCAATGTTTTATTCTCTTCTTGAAGATTTAAATAATATTATATTCAGTCACTTTATTGAACATTTTATTTATAAGAACATTGCAAAATTCTGTTAATCTTTATAATTTTAGAAAATCTTGTTGTATCTATTCTATAAATTGTATTCTGTGTTAGCAATAAATTAACTATTTTCCTTTTTAACAATGACTATCTTCAAAACCGGTTTAATTCCATTCAGTTAAAATGTGTATATTATATAAAATAGTTAGTTTAAAACCATTTTTGATCAAATATGTTCTTGAAGAATGTATTTTCTTATTCCAATGTTTAAATACTATAATGTACGTAAGTGTTTATATTCATGGGTGATTTTATAACATTAAAAATGCTTCAGTATTTGGCATAAAATTTCGTAATTCTTTTCATAATTGTTATATTATTACAGTTCCTTTATGTTAAGGATATTTCTTGATGTATGCTTCACAAACAAATCGTACTTAAATCCATAAAACTTGCCTCAAAGTTATATTTGATAACTCAATATAACTTCTACTTCTATTAACCTTTTCCTTAATCTTTATTTTTTAAGCAATCATTTTAATATTACGACTTAGATCGCGTAGAATTAGTAAAAATTTAATAAATATTTACTTACTTTTTGACATAATGTGCCGTTCTGGTACTTGCAATACTAAGATTGCTAATGACAACACTATTTCTAATATGAAATTCACTTATTTACTTAACAGAGAGACTTATATGCTCTTTTATCCTATCTTATAGTTTACTTGGTTGTTATTTTTATTTTACGCTTGCTAATATCGATGATTAAAACACGCCGATGAGGGCCCTGCGCTCTGCACAATAATAAAAACTGACTTGTGGTTCCTTTAATACTGGGTCTGTCTCTTGGTTGTAGTCTTTCTCATTCTGGTTCTAGTTTAGCCTGTTTCACAGCTGCATGACTTACCATCTGATCGTGTTCTATGCCTGTTGCATTGTGTACAAGGAATGTTGTCTTTGTTGTTTTAGTCTGATTGTTTGGATGTTTGTTTATACAAATACTTTCCGGAATCTTTATTTTCCAAAATTTCATATTATTTTTACATTTTTAACATCTACATATGCCATTTGATAATATTCATATTATGTTTCTTTTTTTTCTTACTTATTTATGAAATTTTCTACTATTATTAATATCATCAAAACCTTCTGATATATACCATATTAATAGTTAATTTATTATTATCTTAATTGACTATAGCTAATTTACAATCTCACGCGAGATAAATTACGTAATCGCCTCGCTCGCATGAGATAGAAAATTAATAAATGAACAGGTCAGAAAAACTACAATGATCATGACAGATTGTTCGTCTAAAAATGGCGTACCTATCAGCTGCGGGTCCTAATTCTCTCCATGGAAAAAGGCAGTTCGTAAGATTGATGATGGTATCGACTCTATTATAGTGATTATATGGGAAAAGGTTTATTAACTATATTATGTTTGTGTTACCGATTGATTTTCTGTCTGTACATATATTCAATTAATTAATTTTGCAGCTTGCATTAAGGTTGCCCTGTAGTATAGTTTGTTACGTGTTTAATCGTTTTTATCTTTCTTATCTATATGCTCTGATAACAAACTCTTGTATTATGTACTTTGTTTAATTGGTGTTAGTTTAGGAGTTATTCTGAACGAATTATTCTCTTTCCTTTTCTGCTAAATAACATAGACAGAGACCAGCTGCAGGGTTGTTCTTCTTTTCCAGTTATGGTGTGTTCATGGATCATAGTGTGTAATCAAGGATAATGGTGTGTGATCAAGGATAATGGTGTGTGATCATGGATCATGGTGTGGGATCGTGGATCATGGTGTGGGATCATGGATCATGGTGTGGGATCATGGTGTGTGATCATGGATCATGATGTGGGATCATTGTGTGTGATCATAGTGTGTGAACATGGATCATGGTGTGGGATCATGGATCATGATGTGTGATCATGGATCATGGTGTGTGATCATGTATCATGGTGTGGGATCATGTTGTGTGATCATGGATCATGGTGTGTGATCATGGCACTAGCTTGAACGTTACAAATTCCACCTGGCTCATCACTTGTTTGAATATATTATGTTGTTACAGTTGTTGCCGCTAGTTGTAAATGCTGTTGCCATCGACTCTCAGCAATATTATCTTGTGCGTATTTTTCGCTGAAGTAAAAACATTGATTTTATTTTAAATAAATCGCATTTAATTTTGTATATTGTTATATTCATACCGTATTAATTACCCTTAAGATACAAGATACTGTTTATATTTCATAAATCTCCTGTGATCATGTATATAAATAACGAACCCTTGTGCTTGAATATAAATGGATAAATTATATTTTATCTATGATGATAATAGACCGCCCGAATATCTCGCCATCAAATAAATGTTAACGTCTACGTTAAATAGAGACAAGCGGTTTTCAGTTTTGCATATTTTCGAATTAAACATTTCCTCTGTTGTTTAACCTCTCGAGGATCCCCATGAGAATCATTATGTGACTTAAATAAACGCACACTTACAATATATAAGGTAGAGTCAAAACAACTTAACGTTGAAGTTGATCTTTATACCAAAACATTCATTGAACAACTGATTATTATGTAAGACTACTGACTAACTTGGAATATGGAACAATTAAAATTTGCGTGAAACACATAAATTTGAACAATAAAAACAAGGTGTCCACTTGTTTCAATGTTTCTCACTTTCTTGAGAAAAAGTTACAAATTAGCCTGAATAAGAATGATGAATATATATTAATGTTTGACGAATCTCTTAACAAGTTTTCTTAAAAATGTCCGGTGGACCTCCTTGAAAGATTCTGGGATGACAAACTACATAAAATTGTCACGCGCTATTTTGGTTCCGTATTTTCAGGAAGTCAGATGGCTGCAGATCTCCTGAATGCATTTTGTGAGGTATTAGAATCTGTGGGTCTTCAAAAGATTGTATCTGTTATTATGGATGGCAAAAGAATTCTGCAGCCGAACAAGACAAGCAAATAGCCGCTGTATTTAAGGAGTTGTGAAGAAGAAGTGCGAGCAGCAAAATTGGTTAAATCTCTGGAAAAACAGTGCAAAACTCTGGAGAGTGTTGCTTAACTTAATGACTAGACATGTATCCTTATCATAATATATTATCACTATATTCAAACAACATTGACATGATATCTATCACTATGTATACTCCTTATCATCAATATAATGAAAAATTTTACACATACTCAATTTTGTATACTCGAATATACTCGATTTTTTTCTAGGAAAACGTGGACACCCTGTAAAATGAATAAAATGTAAATTTACCAATTATTCCTAATTCCGAATGGCATTGGTAATTGATTGTTCAGAGCATTTTAATATCCTATCTATTGCTTTTTTTACTATCTTTGCTTGCGCTCATTGGCTGAGGAAACTTATTAAAACCAATTCTACGATCAAAGGTATACAAGTAGTTCAGGTAACATATTATGAAATAGTTAGGCGGGGGGTACACATCAAACTGTATACTTTGTGTTATATAGAACAGGAAATTATATGCATTAGGATGAGCCGGGTACTCCCTTGGTTTCTATTCTCTTCAATAATTAAATCGACCCAGATCTTTAATTGGAGTTGTTTTGGGGCCTCCAGGCTTCTTTTGACAGATTTTTTGTAGAGATACTATTTTATTACCTTTACAGAGGATATTTTAATTAATGACATAAAGTTTGGCTTCCGACTTGCATGCACAATGCAGTGCTGTACTTTATAAAATAGAATGAAGTATATGAACTTTTACGATGTGTGAGCGACTTTTCAATCCATTATGGTTTCTGTTCATATAACAAAAGTATGCATTACAGAGTTTCTTTGTGTTTCCATGTTGAGAGTTCTATTAATAATTTTGTTCTGTGAGGCTTAATCCGAAATTTTTTAAATACAATTACTGGGTTCTGAATCGCTCAGGAGTTGTCGTTTTAACGATATCACATTACAGTAATATTGTAGTGAAAGAATTAAATATTCTGCATGAATATATTTTAGTTTCCTAATTTTTAAATCAAGGTAACATAATATTATCTTGAGGATTGACGCGTATTGTTCATAGAATATATTTTCAACGTTTCTTTATAAAGATTTTTAACATTAAAAACTTGGATGATAGTGGTTGATAGAATTCTATATAATTTGTTACATGACTTTCTGCATAAAGACCCTTTATTTGAGGGAATGTTTTCGGATCATGGGTTAATAGGCTTTGCAGTACTGTGCGTACCCTTTAAAAGACGGTAACGGTGTTATTTTAAGTATTATGTAAAATGAAATTATTCATTATTATATATAATAGTTAAATTTGAATTAATATTTGAATTTCAAAATATTATGGCATGAATTAATTGTGTAATGTGAATAAAAAAGGAAATGATATGTTGAATATAACATATTATTATAATTAATAATATATAAATAATTAATAATCACGTGTGATTTGATGAGTTATTCTCGTTATTCTGTTGTATTATTGTGTTAATGCTAATTGAATCCTTTACGTAGGGTATGTATACTAACCCCAAGTTCTACTTATCTTTCTTGTCGCAGATAATATTTCGCTTTTCTATATTCGCTGTTCACTATGTTATGATTAGCATGAAGCGAACTATTTTTGCTTTTGCTGCATTATTTGAACCATTTCAAAACCATATAATTGGAAAATGTCATTATTCTATCACCATAGTTATAGTAGTAATCAGTGCCTTGCATATTGCTACACTTTCCCGCAATGCAAATTTTTAGGATGTTGAATTTGTTGAAATAATTACATAGTTATTCGCAGGATATAAATTTAATTTAGATAAAGCTACAGTATATAGGCTATAGCGAGTAATTCAAGCCAATTTTAGATTAATTCTATTTTCAGATTTTCATCGCTACATTGCATTAAACAAATATTTGTCTTGTTTTAATTTAGTGTATTTTCATTAGATTTTAATATTTTTCTTCTTCTGTTTTTTGACGTTTTGAAAACCACGCCCATTTTTACTATTTAATTCCACTCCTATTTTGTTTAAGTAATAATAACTTACACAATGTTATAAGATACGTTTAAAATGAATGAGATAAATACTAAATAATCAATTTTATAAAAATCATAACGCATTTTTTCATTTTCTGTTATAAATCTG
The DNA here is from genome assembly GCA_034780555.1 of Coelogynopora nodosa. Taxonomy (NCBI): domain Eukaryota; kingdom Metazoa; phylum Platyhelminthes; order Proseriata; family Coelogynoporidae; genus Coelogynopora; species Coelogynopora nodosa. The sequence goes on along the minus strand of JAUZND010080323.1, from coordinate 23,083 downwards.
CTACTTATTACAAGTACATAATGTAAAAATATATCAATAATTTACAACCATAGAAAAAGACTAAATTATATCGAAGTTATATATTTAATAATTATTTTCTTTTATCAATTGTACAGTAAACAGTCTAATCATGTGAATTGGCCCGTATTAGTTTTAATATGTGTGGGGAAAGTATGGAAACATTATTATGTACTAACCAGTATGAAGTATGTATCAAAAAGTCGGAAAATATATGGATAGGTATGAAATTTTGTTCTTATATTTTGTTATATAAACTGATAACAAAAATATATCCCAATTTGTCTTTGTTTTGCGTAACTTACGAATCTCATTTTGGCTACTTTTCTGTAAAGCGATTTTTTGTGTTTTATTACAAAAATGAATCTATAAATTGATGTATCAAAATAATTAAATATTTATCAGTTTTATACAATAATTTTTTTGCATATTTATATCCTAAAATAATAAAAAATTGCTTTATATAGAGAAGTCTCTGAAATGAGATATGTTAGTTATGCAAAACAGTGCGAATTTTGTTTCTTGGTTTAGAATGTATTCTATCTTTATTTCTACGATAAGGAAAATATTTTGAATCGCTAGATTAAATGTTTCATTCCTCAGTATCCAGCTAGTCGCTCTTCTCGTGACGAGATTTAATTGTCAATTCTAAGCTAACTAAATGTACGATACTTTCCTTAACACCATTATTTCATTGTTGACACGAGTTATTTAACACAACCGACAACAAAGATAGTAGTATTTATACGTCTTCTAGTTTACTGTTGAATGTAAAAAGTTCATCCCTATTTCGAAATTTCTCCGATTGTTATTTCATAACGGAGATTTCAATTATTTAATAATAATTTGCCCTGAAGCTTTTGTCATGTTTCATTTTCTTAATGACAATTTTATTGGGATTATTTTATTGCAGAAGCACATCTAACTTAATGTGTTCTGTTTAACGCTATACCTACAGGTTCTAAAGGCTCTGTTGTCGGTCATTGATAATTGTATATACCGTATACATCAAGTGAACATGCTAATTTATACTAATTATTCTTTACAGATTTTATAAGGATTAAAATAGAATAAACATTTTTAGCGTCTTAATGCCTTTATCACAAATAATTGATGTGTTTATCTACCTTTGTTTCTACACTTTGCAGCGTATTTTTCATGTTTCACCAGCTTTATGAATGATCAACTGTATTTGGAAACAGCAGTATTTAAAAGTGATGGCCTTTTATATTGATTTTTGTTTCTATTAATTAATTATGTTGGCATAAAATATGTACATTTTATTTTGTTGTAATTTAAGTTCAAACCTAGGAAGACTTCTATAGTTAATTATATTTTAATTGCTTCATATACTCAGTATAGATGCTCAATACATCTTTGTATTCACAATCGATATACAAACTTGTTAGGGTGTGAATTCTGTTTTCTTAACATTCTTTACATTTTTATTGCAATCCACTATATTTTCAGAATTTGTTCAAATATCGTTTCTATTGTTATCTGTGTTTTCTATAGTGTTTTATTTTTTAATAGTTTTGCATAAATCATTTTGTTAACTTTTGTTATAACATCGTCCGATCTCTTTGTATTTTTTCCCAATGTTTTAAATACCCCTTTCCACTGCATCTTTGACATTATATATATGATTCGATGAACTCGTGTCTAAAGTGATTACCCGCTTGTCTCACAATATATATATATTTTTTCCCTGTTGAGCCAGTTTATGTTTACATACGCTAGTTGGCAATGCTTACTTATTCGGAGATCTATGCAAAACAGACTCAATCTAATTAGGAGGGAGCCGCATCTTCTATTTTATCGTTGGCCGTACACCCTGCAGTAAACAAGTGTAGGTTAAAATGCTTGGTTGGTTTTTTTAAACTTAAAAAAAGCATATTAGAAAGATGTTCTCATTTATAAACTGGTAAGTGATTCACTATTGCTCAAGATATAAATAATTGATCGATAATAGAAAGAAATTTCTTGATGCGTCCAAATTAGAATTTTAACAAATTCCTTTAAGTCGTATTTATTTAAAAGGTTTTATAATTTGATTCTTTTGCAGATTTAAACCATACACAATAATGGATTGTAGAGTATTTATAATATTGTCAGTAACCATTTCGAAATACCTATTAATCTATTCTTTTTCCAGATTAAAATCAAATTGAAAAAATATTAAATTTTTCTAGAGATTATTTAAAAAAATCTTTATAGGTACCCTTTATTGTTAACAATTATTATTATTAAAAAATAATGATACGTCGCTGAAATTATAAAGAATTCGTATAGTACTAAAGTAATGTAAAGTAATAGTACTACGCATGAATCGTTTATAATAACCTTTAAAAATCTGTTTAGAAATAATGATCTCAAGATGTTAGAGAGTTTGAAGTAATTGAAATATAAATAATGTGTTATATTAGCAAATAGTGCCACCATCGATGTTAAAGGGTTACCGTGAATTTATATATTGGTTTATTAGTCATATTGATTTTTTTAATGAAAAACTTAATTCATGATAGTTTTGGCATTATATATATGTGGTCGTAAAATTTATAATTTCTATATTATTTGAAAACACTTTTCTAGTCTGGATAGTGTGAAATAAATGGTTTTGTTCAGAGTATTTCTTAAAATAAGCTCTTTATATAAATAAACAAGATTATGTGTCTGACTGTCTGCTCTATTATTGAACCCAGATCAGGTAACCTACCGCTTTGAAACATCTCATAATAATATATTGTCCAATACCGAACAACCTCAAGATGTAAACCTCGGTGTTGGATATTTTAAAAATTGATGAAAATATTTAAATGTTTAACAATGATCAAAACATGCGTTTAGGCTGCAAAAATAAATATACATATCACCACACAATATTACATCAGTAGTAATGACTTTTAACTTTTGTGTATATATGGTGCTCCTCCTGCTATATAGCTATACCACTATAATTATTCATGAAGAACTCAACTATGCTCTCAATCGTGTTATTTATGTAATCAGTGTTGCTGCAGTGGTCTTAGGTAGCCCCTAATTATCTAAAGTATAGTTATCTTTACAGAATATAAGTTTTTTATGATAATTATTATCATATTACAAATGTAAGGTTACCAATCAATTACTGACGTACATATTTATTAACTATTCATCGAACTAAATCATATTTATTTGTGGAAATAGAACTAATCCTGGTAATATCCAGCTTGTGTAGAAATAAGAGTTAACATGTTAACGAAATTTATTATATAAATATGCAGTTATGTATAGAAGTAAGTATTTTTTATCTATATTTTAATCCAGGACTTGTTTCCTTCTAGAATTTAATCCCATTCTAGCTCTAAGCAAAAGGGTCATTTCAGCGTTGTTTTAACTACATTTTTTAACTGACAGGTTACTATTTCAAGTTTAATTATTTTTATTTATTATTAAAAGTAACACTAGAATAAGGAATTCAGACAATTATGTGCAAAAAAAGTAAATACAGTATGTATTCCATCCGATATTCTATATATTAGCTCATTTTAAGTAATATACAATTTTTATTCTACGTTATTATACATTTTCGGAATAGTGCGTGTATTTTTAATATTTCTAATTGAACATTGACGTTTATTTTAAAAACAATTAATAAACGTTATTTCTTCAAACGGAAAAGTGAATGAATGATCTTATATTTATTTTAATATATCTCGTACATTCACCACATAGTTCATAATAAAATCAATCAAATGTTTTTAATAGAATCAATAGAAACAAAAAGATTGAAAACAACAATTATTATCAAAAGAAGCAGCAAGTTGTCCGCTTCTAGTGTTAAGGCCACTTGGATTAGGGGTATTAAATTTACTTATGTAATAATCTTCCCGACTACATCGATCAGGGCACATTACTCTAATCACCACTTTCTAATATAATTATACTTAATTCGGTATGTTGCTCAAATTCATAGTACTGACTATTTAAATGTTTAACTAAATTATTATCATAAAATTTTTTGCTTTGTTTCATTTGTTTACCCTACTTCTATGTCCGTTCATTCTAATAATTGAGCTATTACTAGTTTCACCTGTGTATATGACTTATTATACATTTTTCAATTGATTAAAAAGTTCACCTCATCGTTACGTAATAATATGCTCAACACGTGACACTATAGTTGTCGTGATATTGTTGTCGTTGACTTCAACTGAGTCACTCCCACAGTTGCACCACAATATATCATCTCTCCACACGCACCCCAACAGGGCCTCATCGAGAAGGAGTGGCTCTCATTCGGACACAAATTCACCGATCGATGCGGCCTGCTCGACTCAGTCGACAAGCAGGAGACCTCCCCGGTGTTCGTCCAGTTCCTCGACTGTGTGTGGCAGTTTACCGGCCAATTCCCCGACGCCTTCCAGTTCAACGAGCGCCTTCTGGTGCGTCTCCAGGAGGAGGTGATGGCCGGGCAGTTCGGCACCTTTGTTGGCAACTGTCAGAAGGATCGGCTGGATCTCAAGTAGGCCAGCCCACTTCCGCCCCCCCCCCCCCCCCCCTATGCGCCCTGCTCTGCCCCGTGTTCAACATAATATATTATGGTTTCAATACGTTTTCGATTGCTCTCATCATTAGAAAGAGGATTCCGTGTGTTTTCGGTGAAATCTAAGAGTTTAATGATATTTCAAGGAGAACTTTGTTAATTTTGAAGAAGAAAAAAGTGTAAATTACGAAAATTTTGTATTTGAAACTTGGGTAATTTTAAAATTCTGAATTTAATAAAAATGATTGATACGTTTTGACTATTATGTTGAAAAGCAGTTTTTTGTTTACTTGCTTCATTTCTTTACTTAAGCATTTATTTTTAGGTTTTAGTAATATTCTTTTATAAAGAAAGTTGTTTATGTTTATGATCATAGCGAATCGTACGGTTATCTATTAAAAGTCAATTTAAATTATATTTTTACAATTTTGATTAGTACATTTGTTAATCTTAGAGAAAGAAGTTCCAAAAAATTACTAATTCTATTCAGTCGGTTGCTGTTTTTTGTTTCAACATTGGAATGAAAAATGTCAATTTATAAATTATACATTGACAGAAAGTCATTTCCTAGTTCATGAATCTCAGACAAAAGAGATATTTATTGAAAATCTTTTCCCTTATAGTTATTCTCCTTTAAAGAAATTCTCAGTAAATAGCACTGACCAAATAAACCGTATTGCTAAGCAATAATCCCATTTTCATTCCGTAGTTTATCTTAAGAAGCCATGGCATAGACGTTTTTCTCTACTATTGTTGCCATATAATTCACAAGACTGTGTTTCACTTCTACTTCAGACTTGACCAGCGGTGCTTCTCTCTATGGGGGGTACTTTCCCTCCACAAGGAGGACTTCATCAATCCGCTCTACTCGGCAGGGGCCTATCCCACCGTTATCACGCCGTCACTTGCTCCCCACGTGTTCACGTGAGTTTACTGCCTATTTTGTCTGCTGCGCGGTGGCAAACTGAGGGGGAAATAGAGAATTCAGCTGTTCTATTGTGTAGTGTGGTGACAATATCGGCTTTTATTATCATTTGCCGATTTATGATTTATCTCCGTTTCTTTCCAAATACTTTCTGAAAACTAATAATTTTCAGCTTGACGTAAAACTGTTGTCTGCGATTCTTTAAATAAATAAGTAAGATTTTCAACTCAATAAATCACTGTTTTCAAGTTTGTAATGTAATCGTCATTGACTTTGTTTTTCTAATAATATGAGGTGTAATTAATTTCGATAGTCATCTAATTGTAAAACTAGGTGTTTAGTGTTGTAATAAAGGTCATGTTATCAATATTCTTGTGCTTCGTGTCTCTGAATTACAATATAATTGATACTTACGGATTATTACATATATTAAAACAGTATAAAAAATATTAACTTCGAGTTATTCTCATTCCATCATCATTATATATATGTTACTCATAAGTAGAAGGCATGTTACGTTCTTTTAATTGCATGAAAGTGACGTGTTAAATGTAACAATGTTAGCTAACATATCCATACCTAAGTTCTTACAACATAATAATTATGTTTGTTCTTTCACAAAGGTTTAGCTTTTTCATTAAATACTTTCTGCATATTATATATACATATAGGAGGTTTTTTTTATTGAACTATAGTATAACGTATGATCCTGATTTTTTTACTCAGTGGCTAAAATACTTTTATCTAACTAAAAAATATAACAAATATAATTTCGAATATTTTTACATACCAGAAAAAAAGGTGTTATTGTTGAATATTTTATACCCTTCCCTGGGTTTTCATACTTGCTGATGATATTAGGAGCTAAAACTTGCAACAATAATAGAGAACATTTTTTTATCAAAAATTATATAAATAGAACTTGAATAATAAAAATATTAATTAAAATAACCACAATTTAAAATTATACTCAAATAGAATTTATACTACTTATAGATTATTTATATAAGTAGTTAAATTTAAAATATATACCAATCAAATATAGATATTGTGATCTGGAATCAGATGAAAAAGAATAAAGTCAATTGGTTACATTTTTTAAAAGTTATAGCATATGGGTCAATATATAGCATATATGGTTATTTTCCTATAGTTTTCCAAACTAGAGTTTATTAAAGGGGGGATGGGGGGGCGTAGAAACCCCCCCTATATAAGTTAGTTACTTTAAAAAATCAATATTATCAACAAATCAATCAACAAAAAAATAAATATTACTGTGCCATAAACTACCATAGTAGGGCATTTAAAATTTATATTGAAGCATAATAATAAATGCTATTATATAAAATGCTATTAAATAATAATATTAAAAAATCAATATTATCAACAAATCAATCAACAAAAAAATTAATATTACTGTGCCATAAACTACCATAGTAGGGCATTTAAAACTTATATTGAAGCATAATAATAAATGCATATATTTCCAATAATTTATATTATATGTAGTTTTTTGATATGTACCTTAATTGACAAATGATTTATGTCATTGAAACTTCGTATAGTGTAATCACCCTATTATAGATATAAAGACTATCTTATATGATGAACACATAATCAAGTAGTCTTTTATGGGTTCGTTATTATCGAGATTATGCTTTACTTACAAGATGTTCAAATCAAGCAATTATTATATTTTCAACAAAGAAAGGGCTTTTGTGGTAAACATGCTTAATATTATTGAATTGAAAAGTGAAGGGTTGTATGTTGTATGTGACATTTAAAATAATATAAATTTAATAAGTTCTGAAACATATTGAAATATATATATTATTTCAAATTTCAATGTAACTTTTTTTGTAAAACAAAACTTTAGGTCCATGTTTGATTATAAGTGTATAGAGGCCTCAACGAAAATTTTGAATTTTATTTATTTTAAAATAAAGACTACTGAATCATATATACATTATATATTGTTTTTTTATATACCTATTATATAGTAGTTGTACATATAATTATATATCTCAAAATTTATTGTTGTTTATTTTTTATGTATAAATTAATTCAGAATTTTTAATTTTACAATTAAAATGATTTTATTATGATTGTAAAATAGCATTTTTTAATAACTTCATCGCCAATTATTTCCGCATAAAACCACGTATCATGGTTCAATTTCGTAACTCATTTAGAACATGACTAGTTCAGTTTAAATGTCCCCCCCTCACAACATTAAAAATGCGTCTACTGATGAAAGTCAAATTGGTTTTATGTAATAATCAATTAGAACCCTATATTTTTATTCTGTTACTACATTGTATATACTTTTATTGTTCGAAAAGGTTTTATCTATGATACATTTTGCTTCAAGCTATATATTATGCGACAGCTTTAAATGATCGTGTTTATTGTAAATGTGCATTCATATATAAGTAATTTGTCTATTTACATATATGATGAGTAACAGTAGAGATTTTTATAGTACACAGTTTTGTTAATAAAAATGTGATTTTATTTGATGACTTTTGATAGCGTGCAATAAGTATGTGCAATAACGTTTATATATATCATATATGTTTTTCAGTGCACACATTGTAAGTATATACATTATATACAAATATATATTCTGTGAATTATTTGACATAGAAAACAATGGCCGAAGGCCAGAGCTTGTTATTCAGTAATACGCTACTTTCAAATATTCTATGTTTTTTATAAAGATTTTATGAAGTGTAGAACACAAATCTAAAGTTTCTATTAGTCATTTTTAGGTTTCCGTGTGTTGTGCTTGCACATAATTCACGGAAATAATTAATAGAAAATCAACTATGCGTTATTGATACATTATTATATACCCTAAAATCTTTGTTTATTTCAACATAAGTTCATTGATTTATGATGTCCCACAAATTCTCCATTGCTTTGATCTGAGATATTTATTTCTTTATTGATTAAGGATACGACAATATCATTTTAAACATAGTGATAAAAAAACAATGATCCCGCTGTAAAACGGGTCCATTTTACAGAGGGACAAAATAATTCTAATTATTCAATCAAAAGTTGTTGGGAAATCCGTGGAAAATAAAGAATTTCATAAAAAACATTTAGATATTTGTTAAAAATGGTTCATTTAAATTGTGCTTTCCCATTAAAACTGTTGACTTTCGTAGCTTTCGTATGGTGTAAAATAAGTTTTAAAAATGATTAATTAATAATTATGCATTTAAAAAATGAAGTCAAAAAGTATTCCATATCTTCTTATGTGTTTCTACTTATATTTTCATGATTAGCATATTGCCCCCTATGGAATTCCCTCGATCTAGCATAATTTTGTAATGATTTCAATATGCTTGTCGTTTCTACTGTTAATAATTATAGGCCTATCCCTATAGTTATGTGGTATGAATTTGCGGGCTATTAATATGTTAAATATCTTGGTCGCTAAGACAAATATGTGACCTCAGAAAGTTTGTACATCCCTTTAATTCATACATTACCAAATAAGTGTTTTCTTTTGAATAATAATTTTGAATTATATAAATTAATACATTACAATTTATATAAATTAATTAGAAATATTAGTTCGAATATTATAGATTAAAAATATATAGATTTGCAGAATCATGGATTGAGTAATTAATAATTTAAGAACTGTAAGTTTAATAAATAAAATTATCAAATTAAATACGAATCTTATTTGCCAACCTTATAGATTCACATTGATATATTATATTGATTTGAATTTGATTGAACTAAACCTCCATGATAAGTGTTAGTAGAGAGAGTTGTATTTTGCTTATTTGTACCTTTCTGCATGTTCTTTATAATTCTTGATATATGAAAAATTATGTTCTACGAAATTATAGTTTTAATATTATTGTATATAGTCATAATATTTCAAATATATTTAATATATCATATTTAATGTTTATAATTTATAATATATAATTACTATAATTATTAATACTATAAATTATAAAGTTAAATTATGATTCACATTTACCTAAGTACTATAGGCTATTGATTACCTAATTTACATACAAACACCAAAAAGCAGACATAATTTGAAAACATAAACCTTACATAATCACTTATATTGTCGTATTGCCTTCTTCAAGTCCATATATACTAACGCATGAACCATAACAAAGTAGCACTTAAATTAAATGATTAATTGTTTATTATTTACATATTATATAAATAAATTGACATTGATTAATGTATTAATTGGCTTACAAGTTATATTATTTTGGCAAGTTGGTCACGAGTCATGACCTATAATTTCTCAGTTATGTATATTCTGCATTAAGGTAATTTATACAAAATATCTGAGGCTCAACAGACATTCTGAAAGATCGTAAGATGCCAAATATAATATTCTACAAAATATATACCAAATTTATTGTTAACAGTTAACATTTTAAAGATAAACAAACAAATCCAAACAACAAAACTTTAAAAAATTAAAAAACAAAAAAGTAAACATATAACATCAAATTAATTTTAAATTTAAAAAAATTGGGATCTGTATCTGTGGGGAAAAGGTTTTATTTAACTATTTATAAAACACTTAAGTTACATGATCGCTAAATAATGGTTATGATTTTTTTTCTTTTCAAATTTTGCATGCATACATATTATTATATCGAGTAATTTGATTTTACAATACAGTATAGTAAATCACGTCTAAAATGCATTAAAAGTAATAATAAATAACACAAAACAATATTATGCGCATTGATTATTTAAGTAAAAGGATTAAAATTTGTGTTCGGATGTCTTCGATGATATTGTATTAATAAAAGTTTTGTCAATTTTAAATACATCAATATTTTTTAAAAATCAATAAAAATATTATCGCAGTGCAATAACACGTTTGTGCAATAACGGTGCAATAACCAAGTTTGTTTTATCAAAATAATAAGTGTCAGACTGTATAATGGGATCCCCTGTTTCAGATGGTATTGCTATTATCGTAATGGAAGACACTGAAAACAATATAATTAGGCACTTCGATACTTAAGGTACCTTTTTGGAAGAGGCACGCTGCAAATACATACTCAGTGTGATGTTAGCAAAAACTGAGTAAAGATCATTCTTTTAATTAATTGATTCTGTTGAACCTTCCTTTAAATCTACCATATAAAGAATAATAGAATTCCAATTGGGCAGTACTCTTCGAAATTCAAAGATGTTCTTGTAACTAGGAAGGTAGACAATTCCTAGACAATTCAAAACCTAAAGAAAACAGATTCATACTCATATATATTAACTTTAATTAATTCTTATCCACTGTTAATGTCTCCAAAAATCCACTAGGTACTCCACAAAAAATCCGTTGTTGACTCTAGAGTTAACTGATCTATCTAAATAATCGGAACAAAGAAAGAACAGTTTATACACGTTACAAGAATGGATTCTTGTAACTGATTTGCTACTTCAAAATTACAATTGATTTCATCAGACAAAAATCCAAAGGACGTCCGATCGAACAACATGAGCATAGGGTACGAGTTTTGTTGGGATAATCCTTACATCATTGAAAGGTATTTTAGAAAGTCTAAAACGTTCCCCGAGCCGTCGTAGTCGTCATAATATGGCAAGGTGGCCAGCAAACCATATTTCTAAAATTGGTGACTTTATACCTAAACACAAAAACTATCCTCCAGAAGATCGATGTACCGATATCGTGTACAAAGTTAGTTGCAGTATTTGTAATACTTACTGAATTGTATATTATAAAAAGTCAAAAGTCATCAGAAAGCACTTCGAAATCTCCAACCTGCGCTTTGAAAATTGGCCATATTTTTATAAAAACCATATTTTTTAAAACACAAGAAAACGAAATATAGGTATATATTATATGTATTGCATAAATTATTATTCAATATACCAACCATTGTTTAAAAGATTAAATGTGAGCGAGTTGTTGCTATTATCATGTAATTGTGACCTTATAAATTTAAGAGCAATCAGATGGACTTATAATTACTTGCATACCAATACTAATTGAATGATTAAATTTAATTTTGAAACTATATTTGAAATTCTTCAAGTATCTCGACTCAATGAACAACTAGCAGAACAACTGCTGAACAGGCTATAACCAACCCGTTGATTATCGTTGCGGGTGTTAATGAGCGTTAATTTAGTGACGGACACCTACCAAGTGGCAAAAGAGGGACAACACAATAATTTTGACAAGGCGCCAGTCCCGCCTGAACTGATGCCTGTAATTAATTGTTAAGTTCAGTATTGCAATCTATGAGGTACTACAATATATACACTGCTATATATATATATGCAATGATGTAGTACATCGCAACTACATATTGGTGACTATTATATTATTATACAAAAACAAGGTTACATATTATACGAATGAGAGAGAAAGGTACACAAAATACAACATAGTTCTTTTTCTTGCTACTAACGGAGTGCCGTTGACTCGCGATAGAAGATGTCACAAGACACAATACACTCTCCCTATATTCATCCAGTGCAGATTACCAGTATCTTTTCTTTAGGCCGCTGGAACAAGTCTTAGAATTACGCTAGAATTAAACAAGAATCAAAAAGTCTAGAGAGATAGAGAATGTGTGTGTGAGATAAGGGGGGCAATGACAAATGCCAACCGGTGGTGGTGGTCTAGCCGTATAGCAGGCGTGAGAAAATATGCAGATCTGATGAGCTATGCAGTGACTCATGATATATAGATTCAATGCGTTGCATTCGTCTTCAATTCTTCTGGATCGAGCTTCTTCATCATGAAACCGTTTAAATCATGGTGACCCGACAATGTTTGTTAAGCCTCTTAACTTTTAAAAAATGATAATATAACCTGTAAAAGATATTCATTTTGAGTTCAGTGTACTGTATGCTAACATACAATTTACTGAGCGGTACTGTTTCTTTGAAGAGTTGCGTGAATCGGATTATTCAGTTAATGTTGACTGTTTTATCAAAGGAACCGAAATATTTTCTTATTAGTTGCACTATCAAATTTGCCATTTTTATACAACACGGCGGTAATTTTCTCTGATCGTGCTACTTATTCAAATTTACACCGACAAACAATATCTGTGAGCTGTTAACATCTGCGGAATTTTTGCAAAAAGTATTTCAACATTTTTAGAGTCATTAGTAATTCCATTGAAAAGTATAATACTAACTATATGCAAACGAGTGCGATTAAAATAATTACTAGGTTTCCAATTTATCTAATGAGACATACGAATTTGTATATAAGATGTATTTTAACAATAAATAAGTTCTATAACCAATACAGAAACACTCAACTCAAATCAAAATAATATTAACTTATATAAAATATGCATACAGCTCTACGAACCTTTATTATGCAATTATCTGTTAAGATTGAGACCATTTGAGACCTATTGAGACTTATTGAGACCATTTGAAACATATTGAGACCTATTGAGACCTATTGAGACCAGTTGAGACCTATTAAGACCATTTGAAACATATTGAGACCTATTGAGACCTATTGAGACCAGTTGAGACATATTGAGACCATTTGAAACATATTGAGACCTATTAAGACCATTTCAGACCTATTGCGACTTATTGAAACCATTTGAGACCTATTGAGACAATTTGAGAACTATTGAAACCATGTCACAACAGTTTAAACACACATGCGTGTTTCGTAAATTATTGCTGTGCAAACAGTTAGCTCACTATGTTAAACATTGATGGCTAATAAGGATATGTACTTATTTATTAAAGTATTATTGTAAAATAATAATTAAAAAATTATAACATTTAAAAGAATAATATTAGTGTCATTAAAAATGCTAGAATACCTCAACAAATAATTCGGTCATTTGTTGCACAACATTATTTTTTAACAATTTTTAATGACTAAAACGCATAAGATATTTGTAGTTTAATGCAGTTGATTTTTTTTTAAATTCATTTGATAATTTCAAAATAAAATTTCAAAATTTGAGTATTTCAAAATAATGTACTTATAAGAATGAACAACATGTAAAATACCTTATTGTTTAGTTACAAAAAAATTTGTTCCACAACCATTAAATAAAATAGAGAAAATGGGAAAACAAGGAATGTCTAAATGGCTAAAAATTGCAAAAGATAAAGTACTGTTCAGACACAAAAAAATCATGCTCATTATATTGGGAGAGAAGAGAACCAGACTAATATAACCACATCAAGGAAAAGCATAAATTTAAAAAAACTTATTTTATTATATTTAAACTGTTATATTCTTTAGTAATTATATAGATACTACTTAAAATATTTCCTTTGCAATTTATGTGCATAAAATTAAATTTAAAAACATTTATAGCTTTTTCCCTAGCAGGTCCCAATGCAGTCTGGAATAGGCCTCCACAGAAGTTAAGGCAGTTTTATGGTCTTTATTTTTTCAAAAAGTACTTAAAAACTTACTTCTTTCCTTCTTAATATAATTGTCTGTCTCCTTTCTACTCCACCCACTCTGATAGTATTCTAAATTATATTATTATATTTTTTGAAATTTATGAACACACATATAAATATATAACTTGGATGTATTAGCCTTATATATAACTAGATGTATCAATGCTAATTTATTGCACTATATGCCTATTGAAATTATAACACTGCATTCCAAAAATATGTAAACTGATGTCTAAAGATAATAAAATAAACAGATTGAGGGCAATAAACATCAAATTTTATATCGCAGCAAAAAGGAATTTATGAATCGTGACATAATAAACATTTTATTATTATTTTATTTACAAGAGTACCTATATATACAAACACATGTATGAGCTTGCTTGGCTCTCTTTGCGCACTTTACAATATTATATGTAATACATACATTATAGTCAGCATTTGGTGAAGTCAATGAGGCATGCTAAAATGGAATTGTATGTTATTATTGTGAAATTAACTGCAAAGTTTGTCAACGTGTCTTCCAGACTCCATCCCGTATCAGGGCTTAAATGTCGCGATTATTCCCACAGATCTTCGCTATGAAATCGCATGCATCATTACATCTAATACGGCTTGCGGACACAATGACCCATTATCTAACAACGCACTGGAGTATAAAGAAAAGCTGTAAAACTGAAATCACTGACCATTGGCTTTACAGAGTCATATATATAATATACTAATCTTCCTGAACGTTATAGACAATTGAACAAGCGGTACTTTGCACATTCACAATATACGCTACTTGCACTCTGTCGCAACTCTGCATTTACATTTGAGTTGATAGTAGTAGTGTTGCTTTTTATTTCATTTTATTTAAGCAGCGGTCTATAGCGTGTACTGTACTGTACAATATATATATATAAATATATGAGTTTTGGTACTACTATACACAGTAAATGTACTGCAGGCTATAGCACATTATATAGCATAGCACTCACAGGTCAAACAAGTAGTAATATGAGGTCAATAAATCACGGATTTACACGACATCTTAGAGAAAAGAAACACGATGTCTTTTATGCAGGCTCAAGTGTTAATACACTGACAGATTTTGGTATTTCGCCGATATTCCCACGAAAAAGTTCTGCCTTCTGCCGATTTCGACTATGTCAGTATTTAGTATATATTATGCGTGTAGATTCGACGTATATATAGAGATAGAAACATTGATTAAACCGGATGCGATGTCAGAAAGACATACTCAAATACAGTTATATTTACTGTTTTGACAATGCGCTGTAGTGGCATTGCAAGTGCGAAGCCCAGACAAAAGACATCATGGTACCTAGATTAGATAACATATAAACTTTAAAAGTAATGAGATTATTAAAAATGATAAAAGTGCCGAGCCTTTAGAGACCTGCATTTGATGACATCTTTAAAGAAACTCAATTTCCTCAATTTCGTAATATAAATAAAAGATAACAACAGGTAGATTAGTTAAAAATAAATAAATTGCATAACACTATACCAGAAGTTGAGATATATATAATCTTCGCCAAAGAGTTTAAAGGTTAAATACATATTTCAAAAGTTCTCAATTTGTTAAAAACACTCAATGTAATGAATGTATACATAAGTTTGTTTAGAATGTAAAATATAATTTGTAAACATTTTCAGAACCATGCTAAAAGAACCAGGCAAAATCTTACAGGGTGCTAGGTTAAAAATTATATACATGGGCCACATGCGTAACTTTCTATAATTAAATACTAAATTTTATAAAGCTATAAAATATTACTAAAAATCAAAATAGTTATATGCCTATAGACAGTGTAACTTTAGCAAATACATTTTCCTGTTATACCTATATGAAAAGAAAAATAGCACCTTACTATAAGGCAAACAATACAGTCATATTCCGAAAAATCTATGGAAATGAAATTCAGGCATCAGTTTTTCGTTAATAATAATTAGAGATGATTAGTATACTGTTTTTTTTTATTGTCAATTAATTTTTTTAATATTTGACTCTGTAATATAGAAAATAGAATAATGCTAACTATACTGTATATAAGTTATAATTTTTTCTTTAATCCATCGAATTTTTTGTTTCGGATCAAAAGTACTTTTTATTACTTATTACAATTGTTTATAAGTACATTTAAAATTGAAATTAGTTTATTAATATTAATTAATAACTTTTAATGTAGATTGTATATGAATACGTATAGTAAACTCCCGCTATGGTGTATATACAGCATATCATGTGTAATTTTTGTATCCACAACCAAGATTGCATATTAGTAGTACCCCTGGCTACAATTTATTGTTAGAAATATTAGTGCAACCCTGGCTACAATTTACTATTAGATATATTAGTGTACCCCTGGCTACAATTTACTATTATATATATTAGTGTACCCCTGGCTACAATTTACTATTAGATATATTAGTTTTTTTTGCTGTGGCAAGAAAAATGTTTAAAAAATTGTGATGAATTTGTATTTAAAATTTATATTAAATAATATTTATCACAATTTATATTATATATATACAACCTTATTTTTTATTTTAAAATAAAACAATTGTTTTCTAATGGAAAAAATATGTAAAAAATCAGCCAGGATACAACTTATACCTTCTCAGGCTGTTTATGGTGACATAAATTAAGGTTACCACAACCCAAAAGGTCTAAATTGTAACTATATAAAAAATTTCAGTGTAATAATATAATAATGTTTATAAAAAAATAAACAAAAACATGTTTTTGGATACAGACTAACGCATAATCGGACTATATATATATATGGAACAAAACATTTTAGATACTTATATTTATTAATTTTTTATTAGTATAATGCGCATATGTATGGTATATCTACGACAGACCACAAAGGGAGAGTGGTTTGATAAATTCGTACAAAGAGCGTTATACATGGCGAAGGATAGGAAAACTTTCAATGGTGGTAAGGGCATGGTTTTGGGATATTTGTATGCATAGTTTCTACATGATCCATGTATCATTTTATTTTCAAAAAGAACTAACTCCGATAGAATTTTTGATTTTGGATTATTTAAAGAGAAAACGAGGTCAGCAACGTGACTGTAGTATTTTCGTTGACTACTATTGTACTGATTTTTATTGTTGCAAAAATGACATTTGAAATAAACAGTAAAATGTGTAGTCCCAGTGTTTCATTGAAAATAACCCTCGTTAACCTATAATTTACTGTCATTTCTATATTGATCAATAATTCATCCACAACAATTGTGCGTTTCAACAATAGCATACTGTAATTTAAAGACAAAATTAAAAAATAAAAAATATGCCCATTGAATACATACAAACCAAGAAATTTTATGTCACAATATACTGTATATAGGCTAAGTATGTATAGGTAATAATTAATTTAAATTTATATTTAACATAAAATTCATGATATTAAAAAAAATTAAAAAAGTGTTGCCTAGATAAAATATATATATTTGATATACAGAGGGAGGTGTTTCTAGTTAAAGTGTATCAGAGGCATACATGCAAGAAGGGGCGGGGGAGGGGTGGGGGGTAGGGATATGTGCTCTTCCTAAGAATGTAACATGTCTAAATTAAATTGTCATTAGCGCCAGAATGTATCTAGTTTCAGAAACAATTTGTATGTATATTGCTCATTTTTTAATGAATAAAAACCAAATAATGTAAATGCCATGTGTTCTTTAACAAAATACTAAATCCGCTCGATGCTATAGTATATAACGATATATAACACGGTCGTCGCTAAAATATATTTTAAAATATTCAACAAAATATAAAATGTGTTGTTAAAAATACACCAAATATAAGTTTAATAGTTATCCTTATAATAGTTATCAAATAGTTAACAAAATTAAAATTTCTATTTAGATTAAATTTAAAAAATTAGATTATATTTAAAAAAAAGATGAATACTTAAAAATTAATTTAATAATTACTTACTAATTTGATGACAAAATGTTGTATTCCATAGAATACGTATAGGTAAAAAAGAATTAGATCATTAAATCAAGCAATGCATCCAGACCAGAGTTAATAATAGTCGATATTAATCAACACAAGAATAGTCATTAACCGTAAAAGTATTTCCTATATCTGCTATCGCCCACACACACGCATGCGCTGCTCCCATAAATGCGATGAGTAGTTCAAATATCTTTCAAACGACCAATCATTTAAAAATTAAAAAACTAGAAATATAGGTTATTAATTTAATTATTCCTGCTTATTTAAAATGAGTGACTAAACAGATTTTTAGAATAACATGTATCTGTATTGTAATGTAATATGCTAAGTATACTATTATATGAGCATGGATTTAATAGCCAATTGTCTTTGTTCTTAATTAGTTATGTGGTATTAATAGAACTCCCTACAATGTACAGTATAGAATAGCAACCTGCATACGTATCGCATTATAACAATCGTAATAGCACAATCTAACTAAAAGTCTAAATTTGGATGGAGAACCTTAGAGCACGTGTTCTGATTCCCCTAAATGGTGCATCGGATTGGTTATAGCCTAAATGAGTGAGCATTTACACATATTATGCGTTGGCGGAATGAGCAATTCCATCTTAGAAATGGATACCTATCAATGATTGGCCTATCGATGTATTGTTGTGCTTTTAGATTTATAGGGAACGCACTTTGCTCTTCTCTTCAGTTAAAGAAATAATCAAATTGGTTATACACCTTGCACAAGCACATTGAAACAGTTGCATTCATTAATTGAAGACATTATGTACTATCCACAAATTGAAATGACCGACAGGGAAATGTTCACTGCAAGACAGGATTATTATAAAGAAGAACCCATGGTAAGTTTTTGAGAGCACTATTTAATTAAACAAATCCTTATATTTTACTATGTATACATAATACGTTTTTTCAGTACATTTATTATAAATATTAAACATAACCAAAAAGTATTACATTTCATTTTTTATTGCAGTCTTTCGATTTAGATCAAATCAGTGAGTCGGATTTAGAATTATTCAAAGAAGACTTCCTCTCTTGCGACAATACACAATTCAATTACTCTGCGAATGCACAATGTAAGTTTAAAAAAATTAAACTTGGTCTAGTAAAATTATATTTTATTTATATGTCATTGTTTTTTACATATTTTCAGTTAACGACATTCTACCTGAATTATCTACATTCGACAAATCAAGCTGTAACCAGCTGCCACAGCAACTTCAGCGACCTGACTACGATCCATACCTAAACCGTTGTTCATTTATCCCGGACCAGCCCTCAAACTGCGGTCAATGTCCGTTCAGCCAAGCCTCAACAAGGTACCCTGCCACCTGGTCAGAACAAAACTACTGGTCCTATCCAATGACCCATTCTACCACAGTATCCTACTCAAAACAGACCAATCACTGCATTGCTGAACGTCGCAGCTTCAGTGTATCCTGCGAGTCATGTCCTAGCTATATGGACGGGCCGATAGCTGCAAGCTGCCCATCCACCAGAGGATTCTTTTGTTCTGCTCAGCAAACCGACGGTCTCGGCTACTCCCAGTTTGGATCGCAAGACAGTGGGGCTTCCTACCTGACGTCGTCTACACCAAGTCCCGCCAACGCCAACAATTGGGAGCACTGGTCTTTCTCTTCTGGTCAGAGTTCCCCGAACACACTCGATTCATGGTCTCCTCAGCCTACTGGAACCATCCAATCCGCCTCTGTACCCCTGCCGGCAACTAACGAAGCTAGATTGAGCTCAGGGCATGATGCTGTTATTGTGAACAAGAAAGGAACTAACAGAAGTAAGTTGATTTAATTATCTTTAATTTAATTAACTTCTTTGAATATTCTTTTATCACATATATTATAATAACATTCATGCATATAGGAAACTTCGTATTTTACTAGTTAGTTTATAACGCATTGGTTTATAATGTAAATCTCTTATATAATATACAACACAAAATTAAACAAATGTAACACTTCTCATCAGATGAAAGATTACGTTATTCCCGTATAGAGTAAATTAGATACCAAAGCAGAACAAGTTAGGGTTTTCAACTGAACATCATAGCATAGATGTAACTTCGACAATCGTTTAATAAATTGTGTAAATACAAAACACGTCTTACAAACACTTTGAGGTGTGCGGTCTCGTGCCAGTGTGATTGGGTATATTTGTTAACTCGTTACATATCAGTCCTTACCTCAAACCTTCAAGCACACGTACACCGATTATCTCTGTCGTCAAACAATCTTTTTGTAGTTCATGCAGCATTCGTTCGTTCCTCTTTCGTAGGGTGAACTGACAACTCTCAAAGTTCCTGAGAAAGTCAAACAAAACGTCACCCCAAAATTGACACAACTAAGCTTTGCCACATTGCACAATTTTAATATGCTAACACTCCAGGAACTATTGCTGTCATCTTATTTTTTAGTCTGTCAAACTTTTATTTGCTTGTTTACTCATTTAAACCGTTAAAAGCTTTATTTATCTATTTCTCTCCTCTTATGATGTATTTGCAGAGCGCAAAGAACGCAAACTCCAACTCTGGGAGTTCATCCTAAATTTGCTGAACGATCCTTTGAACGACGCGGTAGAATGGGTTGATCAACCGCAGGGCCTTTTCCGAGTCGTGTCCCAAGAATCTCTTGTACAGAGCTGGAGTACATACCGAAATCGGGGACATATGACTTTTGAAAAATTGACACGCACGCTCAGATTTTACTACCCGAAAGGTTTCCTCACCAAAATCCATGGAAAACATAACTTGTACAAGTATCAATATAGCCGGTTACCAAAACCTACTATCACATAATTAAACAAGTCCGCTAGTTCGATAATTTCCCTGTGTTTATCATAATTCATTTAGTACTTGTATATATAAATATACATTTTTATATAGATAGTTATGCTTTCTTTCAATATTGCAAAAGTAAAGTATACCTATATAATAATTATAGAATCATTTTATTGTGAATTGTGTATAGATACTCGGTAAAACAATCTATTTGTAGATTAATTGTGATTTATTATTTTTGCATACATTTAGACAGTACCTAACGTAATCATGTGCAACTGTTGATATCGGTGCCTTATACATTGTAAACTATTATTTCAGTATTTTTGTGATATGTACAGATTTTTATATTTATTACTTTACATGTACATATTTTAGTCAATATTTATAATACATTTTTTATTTGTTTATGCCTAATTGATAGTTTCATTTTGATGTAAATTTGACTATAAATATTGAAGTGTTACTGATAGTAGTATGACAATTATCAAAACATAATTTATTGGAACAAAATTGGAAAAAACACATTCTTGTTTATTACGATTATTATTGTTAACCAGACGTATCAAGTCTTGAATAAGATTTCGATACCTACGGTTAATAACAACAATTGTATTCCCAACAAGTGTGTTTTTCTTTCTTTTGTTTCATTGTAAAAACTGGGAATGGAATGACCAAACCATTGAAACAAATTATAGATTTATATATTTTTAATTTAGAAATACAAATTAAATAATGAATACATATTTTATTACTTTATAAAATGATATAAGCATCGAAAATAGGTTTTTTTACTTTAATTTGTTTATATAAAATAGTATTAATAATACACTAAATTGCACTATAAAACA
Source organism: Coelogynopora nodosa (assembly GCA_034780555.1). Classification (NCBI taxonomy): domain Eukaryota; kingdom Metazoa; phylum Platyhelminthes; order Proseriata; family Coelogynoporidae; genus Coelogynopora; species Coelogynopora nodosa. Next base: position 1,546 of record JAUZND010080323.1, on the reverse strand, counting down.
AAACTTCTGATAAATATTGTAACAAAACTTAAAATAGTCTGAAATAATATTATAATTTAAACATTAAGTGTAAAAACAACATTAAATGTATGATAAAAAACAACGGAATATACTATGAAATATGTCACGACAACAGTTGCTGTATGCACTTCGTAGATGATAGATGTCTGGTTATATACTGTATGATTATATAGTCATATTCAGTAGGCTATAGTCTTATTATAAGACTATATATGATTATAATAAAAGACTAATAATAATAGTAAAAGTTTAAATATAAATGTTTGACGTATTAATCGACAACTATAACCATAAGTATATATATTAACATGTTACATGTAATGTCACAAAACATACAACAATTGATCAATATTGAAAATATCAATACACATTTTTAATAAATATATAAAAAATATTATTCTATAAAAATTAAATATTACAAATATTGATATAAAATATTAATATCAAAATTAAACATCAACAATATCAATATAAAAAATACGAAAAAATAATAATAAGAATGTCAAATAAATAAATGAACAGTTTAATTATAATGTATAAAAAGTATTATTTATTGTTTCTTTAACTTTCTAAATGTGTAGTATTGAATGCCATTTAAATTAATTTGTTAATTTAATTGTCTGATATAAAATCATTTTTTAATATATTTTTTCAATCCTTAAATACTGCGTGATGTTCGTTAATTACTTCATTTATTAATTTTATAGGTCAGGTGGTCATTATAGGTAGCAGTTGATCGCGAACCTTTTTTGATCTTGGCCGTGGTATAAATAAGGTTGTACTAGTTCGTGTATTTTAAGATTTACTGATTAAGTACTTTTAGTTAGCGCAGCATTATTAGATAAAAATATGAAGTAATAAATATAAATACATTATCAACATACTAGTCACTAGTAGCATAATCTTAAATGTTGAAAATGTTATCCAATAAAAAATACCAAATATCTTTTAATTCATATAATTATAATCTATAAATAACATCTAATATAATACTAAATAGTACTATCCAAGTTTTAAACAAGCATATAGTGACTATATAATTTAAATCAATGGTACTATATCGCTGAACCTGACTGCAATCGTTGGCTATTCCACACTAGTTGTTCTTACATACACTCTAGATATATATATATACACGTCACATAAATTTTAAATGTACAACATATATATTCTGGTATTACATGATCTATGACGTAGATTTTTCGAAAATAGAAATATTCGTTTTGTTTTATTTGGCAAAACATTTGAACTTTTGAAAATTTAAAACCGCTTTGTTGAATGCAATTAGTACTTTCAAGGCAATTAGAAATCTACGGTACTCATCAAATCTGTGTGGATCGGAAATGCATCGCTTCAACACCTGTTTTAGGTATGTATATTACAATTTTTCTATATATAATAATGTGGCATACCCCGTTATTAATAATATCAAGGGTAGATTGCGATTTACGCTTTGCCGGGATATATATATATTTTCTTAATTAATTAGTCGCCATTGGCTTAAACTAATCAATAGATAAATATC
>JAUZND010080312.1:0-16119 GCA_034780555.1 Coelogynopora nodosa | reverse complement strand
CGGGGGAGGATAGTGGGTCCACTGACAAAATTTTGGGAAATGGCCCCGGCAATAAAATTCATCTTCCGCCGCCTCTGTTGTTTATGTAGATCTGTAAATGACTCATTCCGATTTGCGTCTTTCGTTTCGCTTTTATGCAATTAGGAATTTTAAAAATTACAGGTTACAAACATATTGCGGCAGACTTTATTTGGTGGAGAATAACTTTTAAAAACTTCTTCTGGCTTTATCTTATTTATAATGTATATAAACTATCTATATGCTTCATTTATATAATATATATTCATGGACAGAGTCTTCTCCTATACTTGTTTTTTTTAATATATGTGTATGCCAGTTATTCATTAAAGATGTTAATTACGCCTTCTGTCATATATTTTAATTATATTAAATAGCTGGCAGTATATTTCTATCGAACAGTATCCAACAATATTCAACTAGTAATTGAAGTTTATGCATCACATTACTACGACGTATATAAAGTAATACGAGAAGTATTAATATATATATATATATATATACATTTCTGCAAAGCAAATGTGTGAGGGCATTTAGTAATAACAAGTTTTAAACAATTAAATTTAAATAAAATTTTATAACAGCTGCTTTTTTGATTCTCTTACAAATATTGTAATTTATCAAAGAGTGTGATGCTGCAAGTCCACTTTCATTGCTTTAATATTACATGGCATCGACTTGTTTTTTAAAATTTGTTAGCGGTACATTAATCCTTTTTCAATTTCAAAAATTAAAATCTTAAAAGTAAAATAGGTAGCAATCATCCTAAAATAAAATTGAAAATCTTGTGTTGGTTTATTTACAAATTGATACACTTGTGTTGTTTCGAAGTGGTTATTTTTTATCATTGGAATTTATTTTCATAGTATTTTTGAAAGTATAATAATAGCATTTACATTTATTTTATTATATTTTCGAGAGTACAATTACGAGAATGATGTTTCAATATATAGTGCATTAAACTTATTGATTGATTATTTAGAAAATATTATTTGTAAGATATTCAATTAATTGAATGATAATAAATAATTGATAAATTATAATATTTAGAGCATAACAATGTAACATATTATTGAAAATACATTTTGAAATGGTTGATATTCAAATAAAATTATTATAAATTTAGTAATTGAAAAAAAAAAAATTTTTAAATAGAATTTAAATAAATATAAACTACACATTTTTACTGAAGTTATAACAGAACCTCACATTTCTGTTTAGCATATAAAAAGGCGATCAAGTATTATTTCAAATAATTACAAATTGTATGTGATACGCGTATAAGTCTAATATGTTTAAATACATATTTTGTGATATAGGCGTGAATAATATAAAGTTGAGATTGTATTAAACCTTATGCTTTAGTTATTAATTCATTATTGCAGTTTAACAAATATGACATAACATTACTAATGCTGACAACATATAATACAGAGAAATTTCTACAAACTCTTGTTTTTGTCATTAAAAACAAATTCATACAACATGTTATTGATTAATTGAAGTTATTATTCTTTTATCGTTTTGCAATATTCTACTAGCTTGCAATCTTCTCTATCGTAAGAAACGTTTGGTAAATAAGAAACTTCAAAATATAATTATATAATGTACCGCAAGAAATTATTTTAATTTTATCAATTCAAACAGTGTGATTGTGTAAAAAAGGGATTTATATTTTATTTTTTCTTCTTCTTATTGGATAAATCAAAGAGGAATTAAACCTTCTAATTATTTACCATCCATGTAATGTAATTATAGTTAGATTTAATGCAAATCGTATTTTGATAGCGTACTAAGAAGACCCTGTAGCCTGCTACTGATTTCAGGTATTTTTCGATAAGTGTCACAGGTCTGCTGCAAAAGTCTAAAAAGGATAAAGCAACGTTATCGCTATTACCCTTATGTCAGTTGAATATGCTTTATGGAGTATATCCATGTCTATATCTATATAAGTATATAGAGTATATATATATATATATGCTTTATCGAGTATATTTTAAAGGTTTAATTAATGTTAAGTATTTAAATAAAGTCTAAAAAGTTTTATTTTCTTTTAATTGGTTTAAACAATACGAATTGTCACGTTAAATATTTAAATAATAAAATAAAATTAATATAAATGAATTTAAGCCGTATAGTAAACAATCTATGAAATTTTAATAGTTAGGCTTACATATAAAGTTTGTTCAGGAAAGCAACCAATTCTATTGGCTTTGAATTTGCAGTGATATCCTCAAAGTCATCAATATCGGTGAAAAGAATAGTTACGGAACTGAATTGTTGAGCGTCCGCAGTTTTCCCGGCTTTCAAATCATTAGCAATTTTTCGAGGTATCATTCGATACAGCAGTTTATCAGCCTTCTTTTTCTCCTCTTCGACATTTTGCTTGCGTGCAACAATTCGTTCGGCTATGCCAGTTATCGTAGCCAGTGAGTAGCGCACTTGACGACTGTACCAACCGATACTGATGCTCGCGAAGAGAATGATCCCAGTCAGAACCGCAATATAGACGGTTAACCAACGATTTTGAGAATCACGACTGACTCCAAGCTCGTAGACTGCTATATTTAATTTTTTATCAATAAAATTCCAGACTCGATCAATATGGTGAGATATTAAATATATCCACTCATCACGTAGCTCGACATTTTCAATTTTGGTTAGATTATTGCAGATTGATGTATTTGCATTGAGAAGATGATAATCCAAATGATCTATTCGCTCCATTGATGATTTATAAACTGAACGTTCATTATCAAGAAATTGATCTACTGAGGTGTCCAAACTTTTTGCATAACTGTACATGCTTTTGTGCATTCCATCTAGTTGACGAAATTCATATATCAGCCAATCGTTTGGTTTGCAAAATGCTAAGAAAAATGTTCCATATGTCAGTTGAAGATAGCGAGCATCTTCATAGTAAAGCAAGCTCAAAGTTGTGCTGATATTTCCCCAAACATTTTGGTTAACAGTGAGAGTATAAAATGGTATCATTGAGATGATGTCGAATATGATATCGTTGTAAAAACTCACCAAATCAGCGTATTTCAATTTATCCAAATTAGATCGAATAATAGTCAGTTTCTCCATAACACTTTCTTTAGCCGGGCCAATATGTGAAACAATGCTGTCGGTTTTTATCAGCTGTTCATTAAAGGTTAGGTCAAATAGTTTGTTACCACGTGTATTTTGTTCCATCACAATTCGTAGTGATTGACCGCGCTCTTTGAGAACCATGTTAAGTGCCAGACTCAATGTTTGATAATGGCTGATATGATTGTACTCCTTCAGCATCTTATTACTTGTTTGAATGGTTTGAGAAAGGAAAAAAATTGAGAAACCAAGAGCGAACACATTGGGCAGAGACACTATAGAAAACATGCGACAATAATGAAAACGTTTTCCAATATGTGTTTGCTGTAGAAAGTCGGGAGCATTATCATGACTATGAGTTGAGGACTGCTTCGAACCATTCTGAACTCGAAAAGATACTTTCGAAGACATGCTGTTAACCAATGTGTGAAATGTAGTCAGTGAAAAAGTGTGAGACTCCTTAAAAGAATGTTTGTTTATATAAGGTATTATTGAGATGAAATAATAGGAATAAAATAAGGTATTATGCTTAAGCCAATAGAAAAAAGAATTGTTTGTACGTTGCATACATTCTGCTATAAAACGATTAGAGCTGCACATCATTATACTTAATGCTTTCGCAGATCTTGTAAATACGAATGCAATAAATTCTCTTTCCCTCTTACTCACCTTCTAACCAACTAATTAATTCTTATAAAACTAACATTTCAAGTACGAAAACACTTGTTTTTTTACTAAATAAAGGATCGAAAATAATTCACTGTCCATAAACTGAAAGAAAGGTTAACTAATAACATTTTATCAAACACAATATTTAGTAAAATACGATTTGATAAAATTAACGATATTCTTTCTCACTGTGATTGAATAAAGAAAACGAAAAACAGAAATTTATCACGTTAATTTTCATAAATGTAATGACCCCTGACATTTTTGCTGTCATTTACTTGTCAAGCGAAGGCATTATTGAACAACAACAAAAATGTGTGACTTAATAAATGTCAGTAGCTTACGTATTCAATTATATATTTTTTTCTTTTATTCACTTGAATGTATATAAAAGTATATTAAATGTACAAACTATATCCGTTTATATATATATATTTGAATTATATAACAAAAAGAATGATCTAAAATTTTGTAAGTGTGCGTTCATAATGTTTTTAGACAAGTATTCAAGACTTTGCTAAATACATCTTTATGTTATTGCTAGGTGCGTGTCTTCATGTCGTCGCTGGATCTGTCCACATATCATCCTTAGACTTTCTGTTGGAACTTCTCCAACATCCTACCCCCCAACCCTCAGCGTTCACAATGAATGTTACCACATTTTATATATAGCTAGCAGAACTTTACCTTAAATACCGGTACATTATTAGTATCTATATTTCTATAGAATACGATTTTTTCGTTCCGCTATACTTTGTGTTCCATTAATTATTCTTTAAGTATTATTGTTATTAAAGAGAAAAATCTGATTAGTAAACCGATTTATGCTGATGAGATTTTTAGTTGATCGGCTTGATCACAGTATCTAATATTCTTTGTATGCTATTATAATTTATATATTTTTTATTAATCACATAAATCGTTTTGCCTGATGAGATTCGCAGTTTAACTATTTTATTAATTTCTATAATACCTTCTTAACCAAAAGAATTGTTCCCCACAGAGAATAGTATTCTTGTGGCAATTAATAATATAAATGTAAAAATCTTCATTGTATATTCCTTATTATGATATTATTTATATAATTAATAACATTGAAATGACTGTAGAAAACAATAATGACATAAAATAACTATTTTATAAATACGGAGTCGGTTATATATTTTCATATTTTCATATTTTTATATTAGTATATATTTATATATGTATATATTTATATAATTATATATTTATTTATTGTTTTATCATTTTATTATTTTTTATATATTTATATATACAATATATATTATACTATATTTATATTTTATATTTAATATATTTTTACTAAAATATTTCCACTCTGATAAACAGTGGTTTTAAGTAAAATTTGCATATTTAATTTCCCAATGTTTTTCCATTACATTTATTGCAATTCTTTTTATCTGCTTCATTCGAAAAAGTTGACAATTTTAATTTGAAAAAACATCGTGGATACAGAAATAAAATGTAAACTTACATTAACCATCTGAACTTTCAAATAGTAATTTTTTAACAATTCAATTGCTTCATTAACTAATATTGACTAAAATACGTTTGAACTAGGTTATCAAACTGGTAGGATGGAAATGTTGGAGAATTATGAAAGGATTACAGACAAATCTGCCCAAGGGGGGATAAGGGGGGAAATGTTTCTATTGTAAGAAAAGGGGGTAATAAAAAAGGGAAAAGAGGAGTGAGGGAGGAAGGAAAATTGTGACAATAAGGGTTAGAGGGAGGAAAAAATATAAAAATAGGGGGGGAGGAAAGAAAAATGGGGAAAGAGTGGGGAGGGGTAGGAAAAGTAAGGAAGAGGGGAAATGTGCTGAAATTGTTAAAATAATATCCAGTGTAACCAATCATATTCGAAGTATCAGGGAGGCAAAAGAAAATATCAAAAATATTTGTTATTACTTTCTGGTTAGTCGAACCTGTTCGGTGTACTGGTTCGATCGTGTGGAGGAGCCGACTAAATATACACATCTATAAATATAATTGAATACTATTTCAAATATGACATCCACCAATATTTGCTACTACATTGCATAATTATGTAATATCTGGTGACAGTCAGCTCAAATGTGATGACAATATAATTTACAAATGCAAACCCAATTTAAATTTGTGTGCGAACATACATCGGTATACTGCCCCTGAGAGTTTAATGTTTCTCACCATTGTTTAGTAACCTCTTCGCATTTTTAAATATAAATGTAATGGTTACACATGTTCATATTTATCATCTGGTAGTTGCACCCTTAAAGTTTCTGCTTTTTGGACTTTGTAGAATGTCTTTTAAATTCACAGTTTGACTTGCCATTTTATCACTGAAGGCATATGTTGTACATAAGCTATTTTTGGATTTTAAACACTTATTAAACTATTTGTTTTAGTTTGGTGATATCCCATTTCTTTTGTTTTACCATTTTAGTGTTCGAACCTCAGTGTGGGTTTTTCCTTTAAATTTGTCCGATATTATTATAATATTTTGTTTCTTATTTGACAGTGGCTTTGATATATTCTGGTTCATTCTTATTTTTAATTTGTTTTATGGTGGTGTTAAGAAATATAACATAATGTGATCATTTACTATAACATTAATCTACAGATATACAGAAAATTGATATCTAATAATATCATCATTTCTGGTAGCCTTAATATTATTTTTGCAATTTTTATAAAATAATTTTATATAATAAATTACGGAAGTTGAAAGTAAGGCTAGATATTTCTCAAGGCATTTGGTATTATAATATATATATACACACCCTTATTTTAGTAATTGAGTTATTTTTATAAAGTAATAATAATTATGCTCATAAGAACGTAAATATGTGAATTGCTTTCTTATATTAATATAGTTAAAAATAAAATCTTAGTATAAGAACTATATCATAGTGTATTTTAAATTCTAGACTAGGCTAGACTAGACTAGGTACTAAAAAAATAGAATAATAATAGAATAAAAATTTGTTACCGTTAAGCGTTCAATGTATCATGTCAATGAAATAACATGTGAAATCAGTTTTCAGTAAATTAATGTTAGATATGTAAGGAAATTTCTCGTGAGTTTGAGTTGAAACTCAAATAAAACATAAAAAATAATATGCATAATTCATAATTTGCAATCTGCAATGTTCAAATTTTCATATGATTTATGCGTATTATATACTATAGTAAATTACTAGTAAAACAACCAAAGTAAAAAAATGTCATAAGATTTCCAATGCCAAAGTTGAGATTATAAATAAGCTACCCCTTTGTTTGAGAGGTTGTCATTTCAAATGTACACATCAAATTGATCTTTAATGTTCAATATTGGTTAATAAAAGAAATATGAACGATTACTTGTAATTTCAAAAGAAAATTCATTGTTATAGAGTTATGACGTCATAATTTGTCAATAAACACGTTTAATTTTTTATTAATATATAAGTGTATAATATCAAATAATAATTTTTAAGGAAATCAAACACTTTTATTTAATTTATTTTTAATAATGTGATATTCAATACATATTTCTTTTTAAATTTGAAAAATCTATTTTCATTGATAAAATTGTTTTTATTGTAGTAATATTTATTATATTATACCATTTAATTTTAATATGGTTCTCATACTCTTTACGAATGTTTTATATGTGTATTTAATAAAATAAATTTTAAAAAATATTAAGAAATTTTAAATGGTTAGGAAGACAATTATATTTTAAATAAGTCTAAAATAAGTTTTTTATAACTGAATACGTAATAAAATTGTAACTCTTGATAAGTTCAATAGAACGACGCTTAATTATTTTTCTAAATGAATAATTTGATGATTTTATATCGAATCATCAAATATTATAAAAAATGCTAGAAAATTTGTTTCTTTAGGATGGAAAGTATAATGACGTCACATACCAAATCACTGGATAATGTTTTTAAAATAATTTCAAAAAATCGTTTTAATCGTTAACTTATTTGAAATTATGATCTCAAAGATTGACTACTTGTTGCGCTAAAGTTCAGGTAAGACACTTGGTGTATTTTGTACCTCCCCTATCCCCTTGGCAGTTCTAGTGTTAATTAACATAGTATTTTTAATTTCACAAATTTGATCATAAAATTTGACCATAACATTTGACCTTTTATTTATAGTTATTAAAACTAATATATTCAATATTTTCTGAATATATTTACTTATTTCAAATTGGGGCGTTTTTGATTGTACAGAATTTCAAGTGAAAAAACCCCCCTGGTCATTCAAACAGTGGGTCAATTGCTAAATGTAACAAGGTAGTCTGTGAATTATTTTAAAGTAATATCGCATTTAACAATGTATTATTTTTTTAAACAATTTTCGAGATATACAAATATTTGATATATAGACTAATATATGTAATACAGAAAATACATCTTAGGATTATAACATAAAATGGGACACTATATAAAAAAATGTGTTATGCGGAATCAACAACCAACTCGCCTTTTAAGATGTTTAAGATAAATTAAGGTGAAATTTTTAATCTTTCAATGTTAGAGGATGCACACAAATTTGTTAGCCTTAATAATAAATAATGTTTTTAATTTCATTAAATAATTAATGTAACTAAATTTAAAAATAGAATTATAAACAAAAAAACAGATCAGTCATCAATATAAAACAATACATAGTTAAAGAAGGATCAGCTCAGCGTCCCCAGGTTAACATACCCATATACCCCACAATTATCCCGATCGAAATTTATTGCTGTATCAATAAATATGTTTTTAATAAATAATATTAATTAATATGTTGGTTCTGTTAAACAGTCAAAATGTAAAGTGATTTTTTTAGAAAAATGAAATACTTTATTGATAGCATTTATTTTAGGTTTTATCTATTGTATACTGTTATAGAATGTAACGACAAAATAGACAAATTAAATTGAAAATAATTAGACTAAAATTTAATGACTTAATAATTGAGATATCTGTATGAAAAGTTTAATTCTCTTACTTTTACTCTAATTTACTTTATAATTTACATAATTTACTTAATAACATTAATTCACAAACTATAATATTAATAGTGACATCTATTATATATTTTTTAATATATTTGAATTCATTTCCACATAGTCTATAATGAAGAAATAACTAATTAATTAAACGAAAAAGCCATTAGCTATATATCACTATTTATTACGGCGATATATTTCGAACAAGAGATCATTTTATCATGTAAAAATTGAGTACAGAAACGAAAAAGAAGGTATTACATAATAGTTGTTTGTTTCGGTACTCATTTTCATTCACTGTACTCATTGTAATTTTATTCGAAGCATGTCGTCGTAATGAATAATGTTACTTTGGAAGTAGGTTTTTCGTTTATCTGATTCTAACCAAAAAGTAATCTATTAGAAATAAACAAATATTGACTTAATTCAATACAATTGCTAGTACTGAATATTTGAATATACTGAATATCTGTCTCTCTAACAATTCTTAAGTTTTAGGACAAAGTAACTCACAACCTTTAGATTTCAATTATTTTAAAGTAAGAAAGTAACTGGGGTGAAATCTTTTGAATGATAGAGCTATATCAAAGTAATAAAAAACTATATTCAGTATAGATACGATAATAATTAATATATATCTGACTCAAATGCTCAGTAAAATTATTGCTTTTCCACAATGTAAATAGTGTAAATTTGCATATGACTCAACGCTGGCGAAAAGATGTAAAAAGTGGGGTGGGGTGAGATTTCTAATTTGCCCTACCCCTAACTTAATTATTTAGAAATAGTCAAGGGCAAACTTAGTTGACACCTCTTATGAAAATGCCGCCCCACTGAAATATATTTCATATGAAATTTGATTTTTACATCAAAAGATTTTTAATTTTATATTAAAAATTGGGCAAAAACTGGATAAATTTAATACAATATACAAAAATATTAAACTTACTTATATAGCTTGTTCAAAAAGGCCACAATTTCTATCGGCTTTGAGTTTGCGGTGATATCGTCAAAGTCATCAATATCAGTGAAAAGAATTGTAACGGAATTAAAATGTTGAGCATCTGATGTTTTTCCGGCTTTCAGATCATTGGCAATCTGTCGTGGTATCATACGATAGAGCAGTTTATCTGCCTTTTTCTTCTCCTCTTCAACACTCCTCTTTCGTGCGACAATTCGCTCAGCAATACCAGTTATCGTAGCCAGTGAGTAGCGCACTTGACGACTGTACCAACCGATACTGACACTCGCGAAAAGAACAATTACTGCTAAAACTACTATATAGACGGTTAACCAGCGATTTTGAGAAGTACGACTAATTCCTAGCTCATAGATTGCTATGTATAATTTTTCATCAATAAAATTCCAGACGCGATCAATATGATGAGATACCAAATATATCCACTCATCACGCAGTTGAACGTTTTCAATTTCGGTCATATTGGTGCATATCGATATATTCGCATTGAGGATATGATGATCTAAAAATTCAATTCGCTCCACCGAAGACTTATAGACAGCCCGTTCATTATCAAGAAATTGATCTACTGAGGTGTCCAAACTTTTTGCATAACTGTACATGCTTTTGTGCATACCATCTAGTTGACGAAACTCGTAGATAAGCCAATCATTTGGTTTGCAAAATGCTAAGAAAAATGTTCCATATGTTAGTTGCAGGTAACGAGCGTCTTCATAGTAGAGCAAACTCAGTGTTGTGCTGATATTTCCCCAAACATTTTGATCAACAGTGAGAGTATAAAAAGGTATCATTGATATGATGTTGAATATGATATCGTTGTAAAAACTCACCAAATCGGCGTACTTCAATTTATCCAAATTAGATCGAATAATAGTCAGTTTCTCCATAACACTTTCTTTTGCAGGACCAATATGTGAAACAATGCTGTCGGTTTTTATCAACTGTTCGTTAAAGTTTAAATCAAATAGTTTGTTACCACGTGTATTTCGCTCCATAACAATTCTTAGTGACAGACCGCGCTCTTTGAGGACCATGTTAAGTGCCTGACTCAGTGTTTGATAATGACTGATATGATCGAACTCCTTCAGCATCTTATTACTTGTTTGTATGGTTTGGGTGAGGAAGAAAATTGAGAAACCAAGAGCGAACACATTGGGCAGAGACACTATAGAAAACATGCGACAATAATGAAAACGTTTTCCAATATGTGTTTGCTGTAGAAAATTTGGGGCATTATCATGACTATGAGTTGAGGACTGCTTCGAACCATTGCGAACCCTAAAGGATACTTTGGAAGACATGTTGTCATTTAATGTGTAAAATAAGTAATTTTAGTGTAGGAATGTGAATCGCTATAAAGGAATGTTAGTTTATATAGAGCTTTAATAAGATGAAAAGAATGGGGATTATATGATGTATTATACTTAAGCCAATAGAAAATGAGGCTGTGTTTATGTTTCATAAATTCTACTATAAAAATAATAGACGTCGACATTAATCTACTGAGTGTATTCGGAAATCATAAAAATGTCATGTAAACTAAATAGTTTATTTCTGTTCATGAAATAAAAAAATTGAACATTTTTAAACAAAATTACGAATAAAAAAGGAGGGCCTCAAAAAAGAACACCTACGATAACAAACGACACTTATTTGTCATACTTGTAGTCTATTTTAAATTAAATAAATACTGTATGAATTTAGGAATGTCTTAAGAATGGTGACTATGAATGTTGCTCAGTAATGAAAATTAGGTGTTATTTGTATATATTAGCATACGCTTCTGAGATTCCAATATCAAGTTCACTTATTAAATAAATATGAACTATTTGGATAGTAAATAGTCGTTTTCAAAAAAAATCATGTCTATGTTATTAAAATTATAATTATTTAGTGCACTGACAGCAAAATTGGTATGGTTTTTTAAACTGCAATCTGCATTTGATATTTATATTTTAATTAATTAAATATGATATATACAGTGTATCTATGGTTTCCTTAAGTCATCTGTAGTTTCCGTAAATATTAATTTACAAATAAGAAGCTTATTTTACTAAAACAATTAATATATACGCCGATTTACCTATATGTAAATTGAAATTTTCAACAATAAATAACTACAGAAGTCTAACGGCAATAATATAGAAATTTTGAACTTTATTATCATTGTTTAGCCTAGAAGCTATGAACACACATGAATACATTATTAGGCAGTATTTCTCCGTAAATTGTAATATGTTTTGTTCGGTTACATATTGCGCATGCTTTATTCTAAAATTCAAATTATTATTAATAATCAGAGATAAATCTCGGCAGTAAACTCTTTTCGTTAATGAGTTTCACACTTGATCGGTTTGATCGGTGAGCACAAAACAACACCCTCTTAACAAGAGACGATTTCTTCTACAGTAAAGCTTACGGCAATAATGATTATGACATGAATAAGTTTGATTAAGCAACATAAAATAGTTAGGAAAAAATAACAAATAAACTTTTCAAATATACTGCTGAAGCATATATTTGAAAGGTTTAATTTATTTTGACTTTCGTATTTTAAGCTATAATTATATTTTAAGGCAATGATTATAGCAAAAGTTACATTAAAAATAACGATATGTTATGCTTGGTTACATTTTGATTTATTATACTTTTATAATTTCGTATTAGAGGTTAAAATATGTCGAGTGTCTGAAAGATGTCTTCTAAACGTTGCAGAATTTTTCATGGAATTTTTAATTTAATGAAAAGTGTTATATTCTAGACTAATTATGTGATGTCACATTTGAAAAGATAATAATAATAAGGCTTTAAATTCCCCACTCCTCAAATGTTTTAATATACTAATACATGTTTTACATATGTTTCAATTAACTAAATTCAATTAATTTTCGGTTGTCGATTGTGATATCATTTTGATATCCTTATACAAATTAGTTGATGGACTTGCAGGTCGTTTCTGCACATTTTTAACCTATCAAATCGCTTTAAAAATGTTGTTGAATACTTCACGATCAGCCCTTTTGTTCCTCTATAAATGCGTTCCAATCTCACCATCGAAAATTTTTAGCCAATATTTTTAAAGCTAAAATAGGAGTAGCCTTTATTCCCTTCAATTAATCGCATATAATATCACATTTTATCAAAACAGTTATGAAAGCCCTCAAAAAATCCCCAAAGTGCACATTTATAAAGTTCTGTAACTCCACAATTAAAATATTACATTATTTTCACAACAGCGTCCTCCAGGTTCTTTCATGTGGCTACTCTAAACCTGTCAAGATCTCCCGATGTCTCATTAAATGCTGACTATATAAACTTTGTTTTGATTTTTCATTTTTAAAATAGCATTAAAATTATATTTATTCTAACTTATTTGCTCATGTTATCATTATACGGTTCCTAAATCTCTGTTTATACTATTTTCCATATTTTTACTCAAAATTAGATGCCGAAGAAAACGTGTGTTTGCTAGTTATATAATTGGATACTCAAACTTACTTGTTTTGGATTGTATCTTATATTTATACAATTATCTAACATATTATAATTTATATATATATATATATATAGAATTGTATCTCACTGTTATTTCTTATAACTTTATTTGCTTATGTCTTATTGGTAACAACTGTTTTCAATTATGTTTTTTGCAGTTCCAGTGGCATTAAACCCATCCTTTAAATCGCTTTAAAAAAGTGAAATTGAATAATTATCAAAATAAAAACTTTTTTTTTTAATTACCTTCTGGGAACCTTTCGACCCAATTCTAAACAACATCACCATCCTTATCAAAGGAACTGACTGCTTTTTCCTGTAGCTTCCTTATCTGAATAACATTAGAATAAGTTTTCATATCCAAACCTGATACATTTTCACCGAATAAATTGCTTGCATTAATATCCAAGCAAAGTGTGTAATCATGCCCTCATCAGAATTTAATTTTTTTTCATTGAGAAATACAATGGTCAGAAAATGAAAATGATTCACTTAGGAAAGTAATGTGGTTTGACAATCTTTTGAAGGGATTATGTATATTGAGGAAATATAACCCGAGGGTGAAATATTTGCGTGCTCCGCTTGGAGTTTCCAGCCAAAGATTTTAAATTTTATCACCCTTGGGTTTATTTTTTATTGTTTAGTTCTAGTTGTTTAATTGTCTACTTTTGGCTGATTTTTTTAGTTTTTTCTAGGAAGGTGTACTCTTGTTATTTCCAGTTTTATTAATTCCTCTCCTTTGCATTTTGTGTATCTTTTTTGTCGGTTTTCTTTGTTATATAGTTACCCTTTCTTTTGATTTATATTTTATTATATCTGATTTCTTTCTTTTCTTTCTATCTGGTGAGCTGATTTTGCCTGATGGTTCCAATCAATTCTATAAGTATATTTTGAGTAATTTCGATGAACTTATTTTACATTTCTGATTGTTTTAACAGCTCACAATTATGTTTGATAGCAACAATGGTTAATTTCTATCAATATAAAAACGGATAAATTGATCACAGATTAGGTATTGTTAGCCATAATGATTTCACTCTGTGTAATGCTGCCGTGCACTTGCAGAGAAGCTCTAAACTGATTTGTTGTTATAAATAAAACTAAATAAATATCTTCACTATTGGAAGGTTCTTATGACCGATATATAATGTATTATGTTTTTAATAACTAAAAATTATAAAAAGTCAGTTTCGCTTACATAGAATTCATAATAACATTACATAATAATACAATAATTATGGCGCTTGATTTTACCATCATTTGATTTTTTAACACTACTGAAACATTATTTAAACTTTTAAAATAAAAGATATATTTATTAGCTACTTATCATTACACTGTACTACATATCGATTCGAATATCTGGCGCGGATGTTAGTTACAATAAAATGATGAAATCTACCAATTAATATATTAAAAGATGTCCTACTACTACTTTTGACAGTAGTGTAAGTTGAATAAACTAAAAATATCACTAAAAAACTTAATATACAAGGAAAAGAATACTGTTAATAATAATATTAATTATAGTTCGTACCAGACATGTCGGGGGGGGAGTAGAGAATTCCCTCTCCCCCACTTAATAAAACTACTGGTCAGGATTGGTCATACTAATAACATATTAATTATAAATAAATTGACCCCCCTTCCTCCTCCAGACAGAGAACACAAGCCTGGAGGACCCCTCCCCTCTGGGCCGCCACCTCTCCTCCCTGTGTGAACTCAGAGCTGGCTTCCTCCCCCTGCTCACCACCTCCAGTCTGGCCCACTTCCTCCAGACCAGCCCCAACCCCCGTATCACCAAGTTGGACCTGCAGGCCACCATGATAGAGGACCCGGCCTGTCTGGAGATCGTCCGAAGAGTGGGACATCAGCTCTCCTTTCTCGACCTGAGCTGGTGTGAGCAGTTGACCTGGCGTGGTGTGGCGGCTGTTTGCTCCGGCTGTCACCATCTCAGGTGTGGGACTTCAGTCATTCTTTGAGACACACATCGTCACGACTTTTTAATTTATTGATTTTTAAACAAAAGATTTTGCAATTGTTTTGGAATTGGAAAAAGGATTTCAAATTTTTACTGCTATGCTAGCCCCCATGTGTATTCCATGACATCTCTAAGAACCTTGAAGGTTGCTGTAGTTTTATAAGTCCCACTTTTCAAAGCTTAGTTTTCACCATGGTTCCATCAGCTATGGGAAACCCAAAATGATCAATAATTTTGAATGAACTGTTGCAGATCTGACAGACTATATAGACCTCATAACCAACTTGGATTTCCATACAGAGACGAAAACATTTACTCTTAGTAAATGGATAGATATGATTTACTACAATTTTTGTCGTTTTTGAAAATGTTCAATATATTATACTCTCTGGAATTTCAGTACTATTATATAATTCTAATGGGACTGTAATTTATCTGAAAACGACCATTCTATCAAATTTTGAAAAAATCTAAATAAATCGAAGTAAAATATATAAATAATATGTTAAAAAATTGGATCCGAATGACGCATTTTATTAAAATTAAATTTTAACGAATAAAACATGTGAGTTTATTACATTAAAGTAAAATTATTAGATACAGACGTTCACAACCAATAATTATGAAAATAATGAATCTTCTACTCGCAAGTAGTGTGCTACAGATAGTTTGTAAAATTAACAATTGAGACAGTTTGAAAACACTAAACTACATATTTTAAGCTCTACTCGACTTTAGTGCAAGCTAGCTTCGATGTATGCAGACGTGATTTATTATACGTGGTGCTCGCAAGTGAAATTTTAGACGTCTACGCTCTAATATGTAAGCTATGCGGACCTCATAAAGTGCATTCCGTACCCCTTGGTTACCCTCCCCCCCCCCCCCCCC
>JAUZND010080301.1:0-12668 GCA_034780555.1 Coelogynopora nodosa | reverse complement strand
TCTGCAATTAATGATGTTCTGCAATTAATGATGTTCTGCAATTAATGATGTTCTGCAATTAATGATGTTCTGCAATTAATGATGTTCTGCAATTCCAATACTGTTCTGCAATTCCAATAATGTTCTGCAGCTCATATTATGTTCATTTTCGTTTGTTTGATCTTTTAGCATTTATAATATAATACTTTTACAATAATAAATTCTATATTAAATTGTCATATTGCATAAAATGTAACAGTACTAGCATAGTACTATATAAAATATGTCGCATTTTTTATTTATAGATGTATTTTAAAATTTAGTGAATTGCCATTGCGATATAAAATACATAATTATTATGTATTGAGTGTATTGTTAGAATTACTTAAATTTGAAAATATGTTCATGGTTTAAATGGTACAATATATATTAGCGAAGTCACCTCTAGACACTACCGTTATTATCCGATCTATATGACGTCACATCTAGACACTATCGTTATTATACGATCTGTATGATATCACATCTAGACACTACCGTTATTATCCGATCTGTATGATATCACATCTAGACACTACCATTATTATCCGATCTGTATGATATCACATCTAGACACTACCGTTATTATCCGATCTATATGACGTCACATCTAGACACTACCATTATTATCCGATCTATATGACGTCACATCTAGACACTAGCGTTATTATCCGATCTATATGACGTCCCATCTAGACACTACCGTTATTATCCGATCTATATGACGTCCCATCTAGACACTACCGTTATTATCCGATCTATATGACGTCACATCTAGCCACAACCATTATTATCCGATTTTTAAGATGTTACCTACAGCAGAATGCAAGAATTCACATTCAATTGATTCTAGTGTTTCTTCCTAATATATAAAATAGTTTGTACAATATACTAATTGCATGTATAGGCCTACACTCACAAGATGAACAAATGCGATAAAGTATCCAAAGAGAGATATCGTCGTGGCGGCTGCCCAAATAACAAATGATCGATTCCTCCAGATATCCCGGTTGAAGACCTCGTGACACATCCTTCTACATCGGGCTGTTTTATCTCCAGGGAACTGATCCTTTCGATTAGGAAAGGTCGGTTTCCAGGTTAATGCATAGACAAGAGTAAGGCACATCATCCCAGAGAGAGCCCGCAGTGTGTTTCTTACTCCCAATTGCTCGGTGCAAAAAGTGAGCAAGTAGGGCATGGCGATGGTGAATAGGCCGCTGCCAAGCGATACAATACCGTTGACCAGGCCAAGGTACCGTTTGAAGTAGTGTCCGAGAATGAGCAAGCTTGGACTGTAGAGTAGTGAAGACCCGGTCCCCAACATTAGACCAAATGTGACGTAGAGGTAAGCGATAGAAGGCATGAAAGAGCTGAGCAAGAGGCCACCTGTAGATAGTACGCCTCCCAGGAGAGAGATTGGACGAATACCGAACTGGTCGATGAGGAGGCTTACAATTGGCGACATGCCGAACACACATGCTGTTGCAATTGACCAGACCATCGCTGAAGATAAAAAGCAGAGGCTTTAATGGAGTAGTTCGTATGGTTTGTATTCTCTTTGAATTTATAAGTACCCT
The DNA here is from genome assembly GCA_034780555.1 of Coelogynopora nodosa. Taxonomy (NCBI): domain Eukaryota; kingdom Metazoa; phylum Platyhelminthes; order Proseriata; family Coelogynoporidae; genus Coelogynopora; species Coelogynopora nodosa. The sequence continues at coordinate 11,073 of JAUZND010080301.1, read as the reverse complement.
TTTCTACTTAAAATTTATTAAAATGACTTATACAGAATCAAGATCAGAATATAATAAAAACTAAGAAAATTTCCGGTAAACTTCTTATCTAAAAGAACTCCATATACAATATATGCAGGATAAAAATCCCCGACTCATATTGTCAAGAAAGAAAAATAAATTGAAATAGAAACACAATCAATAAAATAAGAAGTATAAGTTAAACCGATACGTACTAGGGACTTTTTTCAATGTTTAAAGTTAATGCTGTCATTTTAAAAGCATCGTAAAAAAGTTTATTTCAGTTGTTTACACATTTTCCCGATGTTCATGAGTTGGATAATTGGGAGTGACTGTGTGGGGCTTCTTTAGGAAGTTTTCTTCTTCTTGTCTGATGGCTTTTTCACAAAGGGTGAATTGAAGGATTAGCCTTTATAGGTCTTCCTAAGCAATTGTAACACATGAAAAACATACCATTCACAGCAAAAACTTATTTATTTATACAATGACACTATATTTTGATAGACATTTATTATTGATCAATTTCTTTTATTCTGTACTTCTGCAACTGCAAAATATGGCTTCCAAATGTCTATTGTATGTACAATAATACATATATTATATATCGAATTTCAATTGGTATACTCAAAATTCTTTTTTGCCTATTAGTTTTGTTTTGGACTCTCAACATTTTATTTATAAAATGCAGTAATGGGCCTATGACGATTTCCTTGGTATACAAAACATATACATGGGTTTTGTCAATTTAACTATAGGCAGGTAAGGGGAAAATAACGACATTTTATGAGTCAACACTTAGCAACACCTGGCAATGTCCGTATATTTAAAAATATCTTTACAATAACTTAATTGGTGAAAGGTACTACTGATTAGGTTGACATGTAAAAAATAATGAAGGTATAATACAATTTTTATTGCGATTCAAAAGGTTTTATTTTGAGGGGAAAATCGATTTTTTAATTTACAATCGAATAAAATTTAAAACATTTCTGAAAGTTTCCATTTAACCTAAATGTGGACCCTTTTTTGTACAATTTATTGTTTTGAGACTCGTGGTTTCATTCAACTACATGTAAAGCGATGTCGTATAATTTAATATCATGATATAATTGTATTCGTTTATCGCTGATGTAAAGTAAAACAATGAATAACACCCTACTTGAAAATACAACCTTTGATTCTTAAATAATCTAATCGTCTACACCAGGTTAAGAGCAACAGGTTAAGAGTTGACATTATTCGTAACTTGCATGTGTTTTACGTTTTACGTGCTTCACAATGTATAATACTGTTTAAGAGATATTAATTACTATTTGACACCCAGATGTGTTATATTAATTAAAAGATATTCATTACTATTTTACACCCAGATGGGTTTATTTAGTATATTTATTAAGATATATTAATCACTATTTGCCACCCAGATGTGTTTATTAGTATATGTATTAAAAGATATTCATTATTATTTGACACCCAGATGTATATATATATATAATTCAATAACCTTACTCACTGTCTTATTTTTATAATATTGGAACTGATATTAATAAAAATACTGTTTTGTGTTAATGTTCAGTAAATATGTGCAGCAGAATTAAGTATATTACGTGTTAATAAGTAAGAGCTAGTACAAACAGCGGAGAGACAGAGCACTACCGGTTTCGAGCTATTTAGTTCTCATCAGGTACCCTGTCTCTCTACTGACGACCGGATTGCAAGTAGGACTTATTAAAATTACAAAAAAACGTCTAAAAAGCAATTTTTAAGTGTTATTTTTGTATCAAATTATATATCGGAGATTTTACTTTTATAAAAGCAGAAAGACACAACTCCCTCATAGTTAAAATGTATTTTATTGCATTTATTTGTGTTTCATATAGTTGAGTTTTTATCTTCTATATTCTCCGTTGTTAACGATAAAGTCTATGTCACTTTAAATGGGTTATCTTGATGTTAAGAGTACTACTAAGTCATCTTAAACTTTTCAAAACCGACGTTGTTCATCGCTAATTTAATAGTTAGACTTCCACTTTGCATATGTGGGCGTGCGCAGGATTTGCAAAGGGGGGTGCGCAGAACAAAATTTACAGGAATATAAAATATGTTGCTAAATGTGTTGAATGAAATTTTTTTTTAAACACTGGTAATTAATCCCATGGCTTCGATCCACTTTGTACCTGTTGCCATGCGATGAGAGTGATTTCTATTCATTTTAGTTTTTCTACAGTAAACATTTCTATACTTTAGGAGTCAACCTCAACAGTACCTGTATAATAACTATTGCAACAAAATGAACCCCCTCCACTTAAAAGGAATGAAATAATCTTTACAACGATTTAAAATTAATATAGACCTGTATACACAATTATTCACTTCAAACTATCGTATTCAAATTTAATTCAGATAGTTCAAAAGTTTCAGGATTTAAATAAAGTCACAAAAAACCGGGCCCGTGGCGTATTATTTATATTTATATTGATTTGATATTGCCTTGTTGAGTTTGAGTTTGTTAGAAAATAATTAGATTTCTTTGTAATAATTGTTTTAAATCTTGTTAATTAATGCCAGATAAAACAAAATTCTAATTTATTCCGAATTTAGGAAAAAAATCCCATTTCCATCGAATAAAAACAAATACTTGGAAAATAGATTTAGAAGTTATTTAGTTGAATTATTTTTTAAGTTGAAAACTTAATAGTTTTAAGAAAATATCAAAAAATAAACGAATATAATTTAATCACTTTTTATGAGCTTTTTGTTTCCTTTTTATAATGCTTTGATATCTTCTCATTATTCTGGTTTACATTATTTACACAGTTTTACTCAAAATATAAAATAAAATTAATGAATATTTTAATAAATGTATGTGTTTTTTATCATTGTTGCGTAGTTTTACACTGTGAGCATTACAATTGTATACACAATATTGCAATTTTGAAGTATACATAGATAAACATACCATAATCTGTAATTACGAATAATTATCCATTAATTAACTTATTAACTTAATTTGCAGTAGGTATATAAAACAAAATATTACATTTTTAGAATTTTAATTAATCATGTTATCGCATAGTTCATAATGCGTACAGTTTGTGCGTAATGATATAGTTTAATTATATAATGTAAATAAAAAAACTGCAGTCACGAGCCCGACACTTTATGTTTTTATAAAGGAAAACTACAATACTACACCATCAAAGCCATAAAACTACAATACTACACCATCAAAGCCATAAAACTACACTACTACACCATCAAAGCCATAAAACTACAATACTACACCATCAAAGCCATAAAACTACAATACTACACCATCAAAGCCATAAAACTACAATACTAAACCATCAAAGCAAGAAAAAACAACTAAATTTTAACTCACCGGTTTTAAATGATTTATCGGAATCTTCAACCGGTGTGAACTCTTTTTCCACGTCTTGATAAACTATGCCAAAAGTATTAATAATGCCAAAAACACTTCCATTTGCCAAACAAGAGGTTAGACACACCAACCAACCCCACCCACCATCTTCAACGATAAGTTCTGGCAATTTCTTTTTCTTTTTACCGTTTGATCTTTGAATTGGCTCTTCATTTAAAATCTTTAAGGTGGTTTCTTTTGCAACACTCATATTGCGTAATGTGTGTCGTATAAAAATAATCTACAGCGTATTAATTATCTCAATTTTAATATTGTTTGATCGCTTAACTAAATTTAACATGAATAATAAAATGTTGTCACCTTTTATGTCTGAAGTTTATCAGACACACTTAACGAAATGACCTTAATAAATAAGTAAGATAGATAATACTATAGACAGAGCTAGAAAGATAGAGAGATTTCACGGTTTTCATGATTTTGTGTTATTGGGAGTTGTGGTAATAATAGATTAAATAAAATCGAGGTGCGGTAAATCATTCAGTTTTCATTTACAAAAAAAATTGTTATAATTATCTCGTTTGCTAGTTATAATATAATTATTCATTAACTCTCTACAACATGTCTAAGCATTTGTGTAATCTGTGTATTTTGTTTAATGAGATTCTCTATTGTACTAATTTGGATTGGTTAAAGTAGGCGTTCTTTTAATATACGACGTGTGTTAATGGCCAATTATTTGGAATAAATAATTATAGTGGAAAATAATGTGTTGCTTGGAGTTTTAACTGTCGTGTCGTATAATAGTTTTAAATTAAAATGGTATGAACATTTATCTATTATTTTTCACAATTGGTTTATGAATTAATTTCGAAAAATGCATTTATTATGAAAATACTTATTTTAAAGTTCTATATAATCTATTTTATGTATCATAAATATTTCTAAAGTGCCTTTTTATATAGAAACACATTTCTCAAAAATATGTATTATGCACATTTATTCTAAAATGTATTTTTTAGAAAATACATGTCATGAAATAGTTTTAGTGTATTTTAAGTGGAAATATAGTACTGACAAAGTTATCCAAAGGAAAATGCATTTTTAGACGAATGTATATTTCGATAAATACATAATTTGCCATCAGCTATTAATTAATAAAAATAATTATAAAATCAGGACAATAACTGTAAAATGTTAATTTAACAAATCGAGTTTCTGTATTAAACATCATAAAATCACAAACCACAAGTGATGTCATCGTAAGTATAAACAAACATGACGTCATGGTTGGTATAAACAAACATCTATCAAAATAGACTATCAAATGACTAGACTATCAAATGACTAAATTATAAAATGACTATCAAATGTTTGTCAAATGAGTACGAAATGACTATCAAATTTCTATCAAATGACTATAAAATGACTATAAAATGACTATAAAATGACATACATTCACTGTACATTACGCAAATGTTGCATACGACACGTTGACTTGTTGCATGTTAAGTTTTCAATACTATTCACTATATCTTCGTTTAAAAAATTGCGTTGGCTACAATTGTGTTTACTAAATAAAATAAATAAAATAAATGAAATAATATTGATTTAATTTTATAATATATCAAATATCAAGAATAATTAATAGTTCTCTTGTCGTTTTTAGTTCAATGCTTGTCTATCTTATTAGAAATAGACGTTAGACTATCTATTGCAAAATTAACCCTTTTCATGTTTTGTATATTAAAAATCTATTTTAAATTTGTTACCCTATAAGTAATAATTTGCCGAAAGTTCCTATTAGGGTTCTTATTCGGGTTTTGGTACCAATAACGGCCCTAAGTATATGTGAACCAAATTTATCATGCAACTTTAAAAAATAAAGCAAGAAATTTAGCACAGTTGTATATTAAGTTCCGATACAATTACTATTTATATTAGGGTACAATCACTATTTATATTAGGGTACAATCACTATTTATATTAGGGTACAATTACTATTTATATTAGGGTACAATTACAATTTATATTAGGGTACAATCACTATTTATATTAGGGTACAATTACTATTTATATTAGGGTACAATTAATATTTATATTAGGGTACAATTACTATTTATATTAGAGTACAATTAATATTTATATTAGGGTACAATCACTATTTATATTAGGGTACAATTACTATTTATATTAGGGTACAATCACTATTTATATTAGGGTACAATTACTATTTATATTAGGGTACAATTACTATTTATATTAGGGTACAATTACTATTTATATTAGGGTACAATTAATATTTATATTAGGGTACAATTAATATTTATATTAGTGTACAATCACTATTTATATTAGGGTACAATTACTATATATATTAGGGTACAATTAATATTTTCAGCTTTATAGATAATGAATGGAGATACAAATGTTAGAAATAACAACAAAATCTAAAACTTACACATTTTCAGAAAGAAAACATTTCAAGGATTCATAAAGTAGAAAAGAAAGAAGTGGGAAGGTGGTTTGAAAGAGAGACTAAATAAAATGTTCAAAATTATATTTAAAATACACAGCAATATTTACAGTAATGGTAGTCGTAGCATCGATTTAACTTGGCTTACTTTTTTATCGTAATACAATCTTCAAAATAGGTACATCATGGAATTGACGTATATTAAACTTAATTACTGGTTTCGTTAGTGTTAATAATGGTGTATTGTCGAGTCCATAGAACTGAATCGACTATCCAATTCTATAGTAAAGCCTCATTTGTTAGATGCCATATTTTTCATGTCATTGTTACTATGCTCTTCGTTTAATTTTATATGTCCGTTCATGTATATTCTTCCTACTTCTTTGTCACTCTCTCCTTTTTTGTTACATTAGTCCTTCAATTGCTTTTTTTTTCCTAAAGTGTGTACTTTATATCTTTTATGTTTCTCTTTGTAACAGTTTACTGATATTTCTAATTTGAAAATGGTCCATGGATTAAAACGAAACAACGTTTTAATTAATACATTTTGTTAAACATTATAAACATTCTTGTAAGATTTTCTTATTATATTGGAGTTCATTGGGGTTCATTAAGGTTCATTATTTCGGTTTATGGTGTTATCTACATTAAAATGTAATTACTTTGATTACGTAATTATGCAGATGCGTGAGCGACAGAATATATGTGATTAATGTATTAAACTGGTTGTGTTCCGTGTTCTTATTTAATTCGAGTATTTAGTAGGATAATGCATTTGGCGATGAGGATAATAATTACATTTTTGAATCGTGATATTCAGCGTTGCAGGATTATACTACATTTTCAGGATGTACTTATTTATACTAAATTATCAGGATAACATTTTCTAACTTTAATGGTTTACCCTGCGTAAACGTGTTAACTGTGAAAGTGTGAAGATTGTCAACGTGTTTAGACTGTCACTACAACCGGATCGAGAATGGTGGGACTCTCTTGAATGCTTCGTCTCAATTATATCTTCAAATTGATGGTATTATAACAGTACATTTTATTAATGACACGTGTTAGAAAAGTAATGTAATAATTTGTTAGGTGCATACATTTGAAGTCTTTTTTAAGGAAATTGCAAAAGTACTTATCATATATATACATTGTTACTACTGTTTCATTTTTACTGGTAGTATATTTGATAAACATTGAATATTTTACATTCAAATTGTGGGATTAACATTGTTCAAAACATTATCCGTGAACATTACTTTTTTAATTGTTCACAATTTCTCTCTGTTTCTCTTTAAAAGGAATCTAAACGATCTTAACATATATCGTTTTTAAACAAAATCATACCCAAATAATCTCTCTAGCAGTTGGAAAAATGGCTAAGGAATTTCAATTGCCTAATTCTAGGAAGGAGAAATAACAACATTGTTATTACATCTAGCTAGATTAGATGTACAAGATATCTATGAGACATTATTACCTTTAGATGACGAGGAAGACAAAGATGCGCCTATGTCAAGTAAAAGTTTTGAAAGACATTTGTTCCGTAAAATTACACAGGGGGAAAATGAAACAATTGATCCTAACGGCAACAGGCTAGTAAATGTGAATTTGTAGACAATGATGATCAAATAAGTATCCAAATTATCGATGAATGTAATAATCGACAATTAAGGAGAAAAATCTTAGAAAAAGGAGACGTATGCCTTTTAGATATAATTTGATTAGCAAAAACCTTTGAACTGATTCAGATTCAAGAGAAAAGCTACAAGCAAGTGTAAAGACTCAAAACAAAAACTGAAATATCAAGACTTTTCACTAAAAGTAAAAGAAACTAGTGGGGTGTAGAGTCGATACTCGACTCTTTTTTTATTTTCCAATGATGCGAAACTTAGTCAAATTTTGCATTTTTTGGTGCAAAAATCGTGGAAATCGGCCCTGTCAAACTAAAATGAGGTCGTTCAAAGTTTTATAAATCTTATATTTATTACAAAATGTTAAATATCAGTTATTAATTTTTAGTGTTGTTTACCGTTTTCAGCTCTCTAGAAAGTTAAAACAAGAATAAATTAATATTTTTACAATTACATGTATATAAAATTTTATTTTTTGTAGTCATATCGATAATGTAATCTTTTATATGAGATTTTAAATATATATATTTAGTATGGTACATTGAATATTTATATAAGTTATATATTATTCTATTACAATAATATAATAATATACATAATATAATTATTTTTTAAATTAAAATTTGAAATGGTGCAATACAAATGATTATAAATTATATTTTCAACATCCAACAATAAAGCCACACACTGGATTATTACTTTCAAGACCGAGGAATCTTTCATAATGGTCCTGAAGTCAGCATACAAGTCCTCCAGGACGTCTGAGAATACTCCTAAAAATGAGCAATCAAATATATTTGTCATCTTGTAGCATTTATGCTTATTGGGAGTGCCTTTGAAGTCTGTTTAGCTTTTCAAAAAGCTCCTGACGTCACCATACGGATTGTCGTGGACATCAAGGATTACTCCTTGCAAGACTATTTCATTAGTACGTACTCAAAAGTTAGTAATCATATATGTATATTCCAGTAATATTTAATGTCATTAGGTATTATTTGAAGTACGTCTAACTTTTCACAAATCTCCTAACGTCACCATCAGGGCTGGACTGAAAGATCATTTTAATTTTAAGTATACATGTATATCTATTAAATTTAAATATCCAACTACATAGGTAACTTAGATACTGAGCATGCAATGAAATATTTGTTTATGAAAGGTATATAAAGGTAGTAAAACCGTATAGTTTGCTCAAGTTAAAAATTATGTTGTTAAATAGCTAACCTATTTTATTTAATTTCTTTAAATAGTTTGAGCTAATACGCTTTTGGCCATGTTTTTGGCCGATTAAATAAGTTTAAAAAAGTTTTAAAAGATTAAAAAGTTTCGATAAAACTTTCTACTGAAGATCTAGAAGAACCCAGATGCTGCAACGGGATTAGGAAAAGTATGTAAACCAATTCAAAATGTAAATATGTTGGCCAATTGATAATGGATGGTCTATACTAGTACTTCATTAGGATCGTTTAACTGTTTTAGTCCATGAACAGTGACTTGAAGACTATCTCCTGAAGGTCCAAGACGGACCTAGATGCTACAACTGCATACTAAAACGTGTATAATAAAATATTAATTGTGGAAATCATATATCTTCAATATTGGTTGTTTAAAACTATTTTGTATAATGATTAACTATTTTCATTTTGAAGTAGTCCCACGACGAACATCTCCTGAAGGTCTGGATGCTATGGGCATTGCAGCAACAGCATGCCAGACAACGCTACATGTTAGCTGGGTATTATTATACTACAATATATACCAGACTGTGGTAGTGATCCAATGTTATTACGAGATTAAAATATGGAAAAATATGATATTTTCGAAATGTTTCTATTTTTAACGCCGGGGACTCAAGGACGGCTTTGACCTTGGCCGTTCTACTGCAAATGGAGTTTTCATAGGCATTTACTACTCCTCGTCGAAGCTGTGCTGCAGTATTTCTAACAAAATGTACAGCTTTCTAAGAAAAGTTATTTATTATAGTTTCCCGCAAAGTATTTTTATATAGCATTTAATCTTACTTCAAATTTTGTTACGAAATAAATACTGTATATGCTTAATTGTATATACTGTATACATTATATGATTAAAACAATAATTAGGAAGCGTCGAATTTATGCACATTGAAAGCTGCACATTTCAAGTTACTATGAATTATAATAATAATATTATTAATATTTCAGTATCGGAAAATGCATACATTTCATTTAAATATAGATGATATATAGGCGTCAGAATATATAACTTTTAAAAGTCAAAAAGTATAAATTACGATAAAAAATTTAGTTAATCAAATTGCTATTTAAAATGTAAATACCTTAAACCATCAACATGTTTAAATTAAAATAATGAATTTTCACACTCGCAAAATTTACTTATATTAATATCATTTAAATGTATATAGTGTATAAAATGTCATAAACAGATAACCCAGGTATCAACATGGTAATAGAAAAATGTAATCTAATTATAATCAAGTATTATATATTTCTAGTATATATCTGCAAATACATAAAGAACTTTTATTTATAATAATACTTATTTCAATAAAAAATCTTTAAGTATTTATTATTTATATAACTTGTATCTGTGTGTGTTTTAAATGACAAACAAATATGTTATGCAATCTTTCAATAGAATTATGTTATCAAGAGGTAATAATACAGATTTTACCAAGAGGTAATAATACAGATATTTCAATTGAGCTTTTACAAATAGTATTTTCATTCTACAAGTAATCTTTTTCACCTTTATTCCATCATAACTTAATAAAAAGCATTTAATTCTACTCGACTAATACATTGGTGTAATTACACTAGGTTTGTAGTATGCATTAGTACACATACCAAATGGTATCAGTAACATAGAATACTCTAATATTCCTCGCCTTCGGTGCACATACTTGTCACCTAACCAGCCACACCACACTACACCACACCATATACTTGCCAATTTTTGACAACACTATGCAAATATAAAATAAATGTTTGTGAATACACATACGTCCTGCATCAGTGATTTTCAATAAAGACACTACTGCATTTACATATACTAACTATATTGTATGATCTGTACGGCCAAACCAATTCTTTCTAACGTATTAAACTCAAAGATGTTTGAGTCACAATTGACTTCTTCAGTATTTGATCATAATTAGGTTCCTCCTATTCCCTACTTTTAACTGTATTCATTTGCTGACATGTTTAGTGTTTTCGCCAAATGTGCGCTACTCATAGTGAGTATCTTTGCCGTAAGCTCGACCGGGTATAAACTGCGGATTGGTGAGTTGTTTCTATTTCATAATATTTTGTATTTATGAAAGTTTATACAGCCATTCTACGATGAGGAGTGTCATTTGAACAAAAACAGAATATTTGTAATTGGGTTTAGTGATTAATAACAAATAGAAAAGGGACAGTGAAATCATATCTAATGACAAATAGGAGAGTGACAGTGCAATCACATCTAATAACAAATATGAGAGTGACATTGCAATCACATCTAATGACAAATAGGAGAGTGACAGTGCAATCACATCTAATAACAAATAGGAGAGTGACAGTGCAATCACATCTAATAACAAA
>JAUZND010080290.1:0-16122 GCA_034780555.1 Coelogynopora nodosa | reverse complement strand
CCTCATACACCTTCTCCCTAATTGGCTATTGTTAGTCAAAGATTATAGTTGACTCTACCTGGGATAGATGGCCATCTGCAGCTATCAAATGTTTAATGACTAATGTAATGCTGGGCAAATTAGTAGAATATATCTATCTGTTATACCAACAGCTCATTTGCATATAACAGTTTTATTATGCGAAATGTAATAGATTCATTTAGTTAAATGTGCCAAATAATCTGTTTTTGAATAGGGTATACTATATATTTATTTAAAATTGGTTATACTTGCTACCCTCATGTAAAATACAGTGTTTTTTTAAGTGTTTAAATTGTACAGTCATGATTAAGCTGAGAGTATTTAAAATGTTTAATGAAATAATTGTTATATACTTTTAAAATAATAAATATATGATATGCAATTGATAACTACAAATGGTCTATCTATCTATCTGAAATATTGCTAAACATCAATAATACTTTATTTAACTAGTGGTGTGTGAAAGTGTGCATGTGCCTTTGTATTACTAATTAATTATTTTTTATGCGATAACAGTAGCATATTATTTTGAAATAAATACGTTTGTTTATTCGTTTACCATCACTTTCATGACTACGTGTGAAACATATAATGTTAGATAGACATTTTAATAGTTTTGTGGAACATGTTTGGCTGATTTATTAACACTTGTTGTTGTTTATTAATTGTTTATATTACAATATATTTGAATCGGTTGCGTAAAAATATAATATACTATTAATTGTAAAATGTAAATTATGCTCATTAAAAAATATTTTTTTAATATTAATTTGGGTATATAAAAAAATGTTAGTTATATTATGAATATGTAATAAATATGAACAACCGTTTCATTGGTGATTTATTTGTTGTTTTGAAATTGTATAACAATGAATTTAATGTTTTTCTAATTGCACAATATCCACTGTTAATTAACCACCTTTGTTATTACTTTTTTTCAATATCAATTAACTTTTAACAATGTTAATTTTCTGGCTTCATCTCGTCTTTTTTGTCGAAAATCCATTTATATTAATATCTTAGATACTCTTTGTTAATTTGATACTTACTATACTATTATATTATATAGTTTATTTCAAAAATCTTTATTGCATATTTTCATTGTAGTGTTAAACTATTATTTTATAATATTATATTTAGAATAATTTAAATGTTATTATTTTAGAAGTAATACTGCTTGCAAGATTATTTTGGTAAGTTTTAGAAACGAGATAGCGTTTTAATTTATACACACACCTAGCTATGAAATTTACAAGTTAGAAGACTAAATTTCATAAAATTAATTTAATTTTTACTTGTCAATTGTTTCATCTACATAATTGTTTGTCCCTGCAAAACAACCGTTTTTAATAATAATTACCTAAATATATGTTATGTATGTTGTAATTTCTATTTTTTGTAAATAGTAACAAATTTATTTTATGTTGGTAGTTGTATCGTTTTTAATGAGTGTTTCTTATTTGTTTATTTTAATTAAATCTTGTTGATTATTAAATTATTAATTTTATTAAATAGTATCTTTAACAATTCAAATTATAACAAAATATTTAATATATTTTTAATTCTATCCATTTTCAACCTTCTAATTTCAAACTTTTACAAAACCAATATTATTATCTATAAAGTTGGTCTATCTGTTCATGCACATTTAACCGTATTTTATTAGGTAGTTTAATTATATAACTTTATTTTTTTAATTAGTAGTTCGTTATTAAAAGAGTATACGTCATGCACAACGTTACTTTAATAAGTTTTCATATAATTTTCAAAAATGTTAAAAGATTCTGTTTTCTTAATCTGTTATCCAAACGAAGATGCCATATAGGTGTTGAATGCGGATAAAAAGCAGATCCACACTAACTAATATTTAGTCAATACAGTTTTTCAATCTGTTATAAATGAAATAGTAACAAGTATTTAAACATGTTTGCTTACATAAATAGCTACCAGAATTTTGTTACCACTGCAAAACATATTATTATAAGCTATTTAATTTCGTTTTGCGATAATAAACTGTGCTTCATTCTCTTTCAAACTAGGAGGTTGCTTTATTAATTGTAAAGGACTGTATATTTCGTATTGTATAATGTACATATTGTCCGAATATATTTACAATCATATTATGTAGCCTACAACTAAAGTGTATTAATGCCTATGTAATCGCTGTAATAGTTATATTATAACAAATGTAAAAAAGTATAAGTAATCATGATTGAGAATTAAAAATATTTAAATAAAAGTTTGACTTTTTATTATAATGTCATAATTAATTATTGCAACTTCGTCAAAATATTAAACAATTTTAAATACAAAGGTCGATTAAATAATTATTTGTAATATGCATGAATGAAGCAAAATATATAATTGTGAATAGTTTTTAAATTTTACTTATCTGTTTTTTTTCTATCTAAGATGCTAATGGACGCTGTGATGTTTGGCGTGATTCCAATTGTCTACGAGTACGAGGGCACAACATTGCCAACTCTAATCTTTCGACTGGAGAGTGTTCTTCAAGGTCGCAGTGCTCAGTATGTTGACTGTGTCTGTTTTAAATAACAATTTCAGTAATAACATTTTAGTATGTAAAACAATTTTTAACCATTTACCTTTCTAAATTTGAATATATGTGTGCAAAATTTACATGAAATGCTACCAATGTTAGTGAAATTTGAAAAAACCAATATCCACTGTAAGCTCTGTTATATATATATATATATATCTAAAGTCGGTTCACACTTTGCCAACTCGTGTAGAAGCATCGGGCTGTTTTGCCACCAGAAGTGTGAGAACGAACTTTGCATTGTCCACGGCAACACACTCAACCTGGACGACCTGGACCATCCCGAGCTGCAGAGCTTCATCGTCACTCTCTCGAGTCATGTGTTGCCAGGGGAGCAGGCGGGCCATGTGGACGTGTTTGTACCCTTCGGGGCCTACCGTGAGTGGTCCGATCACACTGGCAATCTGTGTATATGGATGGTTGTTCGCCCGTATACACAGCATAGTCAAGAGAGTTACTATCTGGATTGTAATGATGTATATATAGATAACTCTCGTTGAAAAGTGGTTGGTAGTTTTTGTTAAAAAACCATGTGAGTATTTTTTACCGATGTGATTTACCGTACGATTTGCAATGTACGAGTATGTGGGCTACAGGTAAAGCTTGGTATATGTCTAAAATATTATTTAAAACATTAAAATGTTAATGTAAATTTCTTTAAAATATATAAATAATTAAGTAATAATGCTTAACACCTATAAACATAATTTTACTAATTTTGTCCAGTACAAATTAATGTAGTTATTTTAATTAATGAAAAACAATTAATAAAACTTATTGTGTAAAAAATTGTTTATTGTTTATTGTTTTCTGCGTCGATTAAATGTTTATAATGTTTAAGTTTAAAAAATGCATTATTATTAAATTTTAATTGTTTCATTATTAATATGATAGTTTACTTTTTTTGCATAAAATTGCTGTTATAATATCAATGTGGAATGTATTAATATACAAGTATTGTTCGTCAATATTTAAGAAATTAGTTCTTTGTTTCATTTTGTTTGGTTGAGATTACCATTCTTTATGTCATTTTTAAATTAATGTTATACTTTCTGTGACATAAGTACCTAATTTATGTCATTCCTTTTTAAAAAGTTAAGTATACTACATATACTGTTTTTCTTTTAGGTAAAGGCACTGAATTATTGTTCCAGTTAAATTTACTCACTGGACTACAGTGGACTTCTCCCACGAGTATTATCGGAGAACATACTTGCAGTAAGTTTCATTTCTTGACGGCTTGTTTTAAGTGCCTTTACGTGAATATTATAATAACTTTGAGCTTAAAAATAACACATAATGTTAATGACATACGTCAATATTTTATGTATAATTATGTTGCAAAGAAATTCCTATTAATCGATTCTATCATTGTTATTAGTATCATATATATTTCACGGCAGAACAATAATTGTTCATTTTCCAGGTACCTTCTCACATCTGTATCATAATCATATGATTTCAGTTAGGGTATGAGTTATCTTTACTGAAATGGATTTCCATTTTATCCATTTCTATTGTTATATTATAATATATGCATAATTACTAATCGATAAAATGTTGCACGCAGCACTGGTGTGATAGGCACTGTGTGGGCTATCAACCCTTTCAATCCCCTGGCCATGCTGTTGTGGGGATCACGATAGTTTAACGACTTATCTGCTCAGTTTAAAATTGATTTAACCTTTCATGTATCCATTAAGTTTCATATATATCTGACAATAGTTAAAGTTGAATAACGTTTGAAAAAATGAATGTGAAATAATTCATAAGCATTAATCCCCCCTCCCCCCCCTGTTACCGTTTAGTCAACAGTGAGTGGACGTCACGGCCCGAGGGGGTGCACCCACCCAGCGGCTACTTCGAGCAGAACAAGTTGGCCGTGTGGTGCAAGACCGCCCTGTTGGTGGACGAGGCAGTGGCCACTACGCGGCTTGTGTTGGCCGGCTTCTTCGATGACCTCAAGCGGGACCTGCACCGCCAGATAACCGGTGCGTGGTTGGGGGCGTTTGAGTTTGGGGGGGGACAAATGACTTGTTGGAGGATTGCTTGCGGCAACACGGGTATTTCAAATGACTATTTCAAAAGAATGGACTTGATTTTATAAATATGAAAACTTGTGCTGCATTTACAGTATTTGATTATTATTATTTATGTTGATAACTCGAGATTAAAAAAGTTATTAGAATATTAGAAGAATAAAAAAAATTTAACTAGGCAACTTATTATTTTATTAGAAAATTATATTATTTTATTCACTCCTTAATACCACCACAAAACGATTAAAAAATAATAAGTTCCGGAAATAATCATCAACATTTTTTTATTAATGTCAAAATTGTTTAAATCTGTTTAATCAAAAAATGTCAAGAAGAAAATACAAGTTTGGTATTTAAAGTCAAAAGCAAATTATTTATATAATATGTTTAATATACACACTTCTTTAGTTTTGAATAGTCAACGTAACACAGTTAACAGTGAACATTATCTTGAGACAAGCTCGTATTTGAAATCAGAATATTTGTACATTTTTCGGCATATTTTGTTATTTATTTTCAAAATTAATTAATTGGAAATGTTTTAAACGTAGAATATATTATTTGAATTGTATAAGTTAAGCAAATTATATGTAATTAGCAAACAACAAAACCAGTTTATTCAAAAATGTAATCGTGTAAATTACTTAATGTGATATTTAATTATTCTTGCATAACATATTTATTTATATATTTATTTATAATTAACGCAACATTTGTCCAAATGACTATCCCGAGAAATAAATATCAAACTAATTAATTTGTTGCTTTCTATTGTTACTAAATTATTAAAATATCTCATAATTACCTTTTCCTATTAGGTAGGAACCATCTGCTGGGCAATACATAATGGCTATACGATAACAAAAATAACATTTACCTGTTTGGTAATCATGTATTTTCATATAATTTTATATTTTTGTTTTATTTTCATTATCATGGGATCAGATTCATTTTTTCCATTGCAACTAAATTAGTTAATATTATTCGTTAATGCACATTTTTATATAAGAGGTATCGCAGACATTGACCTTAAATATCTCTAGTAATACATTTTGTATATCAATATTTTGTCAACAAATAAAAAGCAATTAATAGGGGGTAATTTACTGTAGTAGAATTCACAAGTCTCAACAGCCCTGACATTTTTTTATGAACTTCAATAGGACGTTTTGGAAAACCACACCACGATATAAACTTAGTACAAAGTTGGCCTAATTTGATATTATTATAATGGAAACACAAATCCTAAACAACGTAATCGTGGAGGCAGTTAAGAAAAGAATGTACAAAAGGGTTTTATATTTAGACATTTTTAAAAAGAAAAACGAGACATGTTAGATCAATGTGATATGTTTTTTAATTTAAATTTAGATGTTTTTTCGACTTTAGTTTTTTCTATAATCGAGTAAATTTAGTTTCCTGTATTTGCACAAAATAACAACCATTTTGATGATTATATTACCCGGTGTCTTTATTAACGAAATATTTTTGGATCTATTGTTCTGCAGGTCAGATCATGTTTGATGCTCTGGGCCAAACGGACATTGTCGGGGCTCGTAAAATTGGGGATTGGATTCTGGCTGGAATGCTCGATTTGGATCGAAAGACTAATGTAAGTCAAGGTGTTGAGTGTCTGTCAATGTGATATCGTTATAACACGGTTGGTTTAACCCTTCGTACGTGGAGGGGCGGGGGGGTATGCCACTTTTTTTTAAAATAAATTAAGTTTTTGATTGACCTGTATAACGTATGACTCTGATTTTTTTCTCAGTGGCTAAAATACTTTTATCTAACTAAAAAATATAACAAATATAATTTCGGATATTTTTAAATAACAGAAAACATTGTGTTATTATTGGTGTTAGCAAACCATTTGTCCAACAATTTGTCCACATACAAAGGGTTAATCCATCTGTTTAAACTGTTTAAATTAGTTAAAAAGAGTGTTGTACATATTGTATATATATATATGTATTTATATATAGATATATATATATTATTAACTATGTGTATTGATAAAATATTATTATTTTATTGAAAATTATGAAAAATACTAAAAATATTATTAATTATAAAGAAATTAATAAATATGTGGCTGATAACATACGTCGAGCATTGAACATTTATTAAGTGAATTAAGTTTTGTTAGTATTATGTTTTATTATTATTTTATTTATACAATAATATTACTATTTTATCTATGAATTTAAAATGGACAATATAACAAACTCAAATAAACATTAATATATGAATTATAAAATATAGGAAAATAATAGTTCAACTTTATTTTGTACGCTATTGCCGTATGTATTAAATATTTTTTATTTATATGTAATGCATTTAAAATTTTGTAGACGAATCCATTAGAACAGTTAGGAAGATTTCTCTTAGAAGCTGGAGGAAAACCGCCACTCATTTCACAGGTAAGGAGATACTTGATTTAATTATTTACTGTAGAGATTAAATATTTACTAGTGTTGGTTTGTGGGTGGATAATTATAAATGTTAGTATTTAAGAATATATTAATTAAATATATTCATTATTATACATAATAACATATAAGATAAATGCTCTGTCGACGAGCATTAAGGGAAATCACTTCAATTGGCAAAGTTGGCTAAAAAGAATTTTTTATCGTAACGTTTTATTTTTATTTAATTGATTTCATAACTGGCTTCAATTAAAGTGCTCATATGACTTATTTAAACTATTTTTGTACCAGTTTTTCCTGATGTATAAACTGGATCTTATCTATAAAATATTATTGTAACTTTTTACATGTTCATTAATTTTACAGTTCTATAATAATAGATACAATTATAGATACTATATATATTATATTTGTACGATTAACATGTTTAATGATTTATTTGATAAATATATATATATATATTTATTAATGTTGTATTATTAAATATTATATATTTAAATACAGAGCCGTGTTATTCTATTAAAAAAAATATTATTATAAATGAAATTAAATATTATTAATTTGCACAGATTAGACTATGTCTATTGATACGTCTGAAACATGCTTTAGTGAATTTTTGTAAAGTTTATTCGTAGCATTGTATGTAGTACTTTAGACGTAATTCATTACATACTATACGAATGATTTAAACTTTAAAAACTTTAAAAATAGCATAAGTGCCCGAGAAAAACTAGCTAAAAGGATGTAGCTATATTTTGAAGAACATGGAACAAGTATATTAATTCTAATTTGGGGTTGTGGAAGGAACTCGTACACAAACATTTATTTTAATATGGCAAACATTATTTTTCTCGGTCTGAATTGACGGGCTAGTGAACATGATGTTTATTCGGCTAATATGTTATCATATCGCATTTATTAATTTAAATTATTAAAAGGAAACGGGTGTTATCAATTTACCATTAGATTTTTCCAATTGATATCAATTTAACATATATTTTATCCTTAGTATAGTTTAATATATAGCTATACATTTCAATATATACTATATCGGTGAAATTTTTCTGCATAATTGTAAATACAATTATGTAAATACAACAGATACGTTTAAATGAAATGAAATAATTTTAGAAAAATGTAATATAAACAAGTAAATATAATGACACTTTTAAATACAACTTTGAAATAAATTCACTATTCAAATAATTTGAATTGCTACATGCATACAATTTTATAATTTATTCTATTAAATTCTAAATGAATTTTAGTTCCTGTGAAGCCTCAATTTCATAACTACATATACATGCAAAATAAGATAATACTAAACGGGTTCAACTTAGTAAGTTATCTAAGTCTATTTCCAAGCCCAGCAGACATCAAGCTATTTATACTAACTATATAATAATAATATTAAATATTTATTGCAATAAACATTGTAGCAATTGTTAATGAAATAGACCTCTGTGGTCCAAATATAATTTTTTTCCATAGTGTTGTACTTAACATAATTTAAGTTACCTTTGTGAAATTATAAATCGATCCATAAAGCTACATTTACAGTTTCGAATATCATTAAAAAATAATTTACTTCAGTCTTTGATAACTTAGCATTTATAATTTTCTTTGGTGTTAGAGAATTGAAAGAATAAGTCTCTCCAAAGTTTCTCAAGGTTCTGGCACCCGCAACTTGTAATTTATATAAACCATTGAGTATATTTTTGAAAAATTATAAAATGATCACTCTATAAATTAGTAGTTGAAATTAATAATTCTCGATTAATATTTTATTTATTTATATAATTTTTATTTATGATATAATTAATTCATTATTTATAATTATCATTATTTGTATTATATTTTATTTTATTTTAAATATTTATATTTATGTTAACAATTTTACAGAATAACTTTGTATATGGATGTGATATTTATATTATTTATATAAATTAAAAATGGATGGGTTGTACGTCGGGTTCATAATAAAAATAGAAATAGGAAATAAATCGTATATTATTTTTTGCGTTTGATAGTACCAAAAGCAGAATTTTGCATATTAAAAATATGCTAAATTTAAGTATTTATTATACGTCTAAAAGTACCCAATGATATGCCATATACATTAGTTATATATAATGCCATCCTCAATTGGACTTTCGGAAAGTCTTTCCTCAGTCTGAATCACCTCATACTTCATATGGAGAATACTCTAATTAAATAAACGATATTTCTTAAAAAAATTGAAATAAAAATGCTAACATTAAATAAATCTTTTTATTTACGTCTTACTGCATGACAAATTATTATTCATATCTGTCTGATTTATCTGTATCAGTTTCAACCTACATGTCTAATTAATTCAACGTTGTTGTGTTGTACTCTGTTTCGTGACATTCTAAGACATATATAGTATCGCAGCCAAATTGTAAAGTCTATTCCAAGTATGAGATTCACGCACAATAATGATCCCAGAATGCAGAAAACATGACATCCCTCAGGTGCCGAAAACATCAACAGAAAGAGAAAATCACCCCATAAACAGTTAGCTTCGTCTTCCCCATTTGGACAATCTCTTGTACCATCGCAGGTCATTTCGATAGGCATGCACATTTGAGCACGATTTTTCTCGCAAAATAAATACTTTGACGCCACACTAAGGCCACAATCAAATCGTTTACTTTGATTACCAAGCATGTAAACTACTTGCCCTGCTTTAACGTTTACAACACAAGTGAATAATGAGTTATTTAGCGGGGATGGTGGCGCTGAAAACAGGAAAGTTAAGTGCAGAGTATCAATATCTGTTAATGTGTACATCGTTTGAGTTCTTCGTATTGGGCGTGTTAATGTATTTTTCTTATTATGGTTATATGTTTTTAAGTGTGGGTATACTCTCACAGCTGCATCATTACAGCTATAGGAAAGGCTGAAGCGAACATAATTATGTGAAGTTAACAAATTGTATGAGTAATATGGGAATTTCATTTTTATGTGTAAAGGTTCCAAATTTGATTGCACTTTAAAAATATTATGATACCACGATAAATATGTATTTTTATCCTTTTTAAAAGTAGTAGTCAATGGTTCGGAATATATAATATGAAACGCAAGCATGTAAAGTACCCACTTCATTTGTTTCTACTACAAGATATTTTAAACTTCAGTAAACTTATTAAAAAATTTAATGTATACGTTTATCGATGTTAAAATTATTAAAATCAATACTTACTTATTATACGTATAATAAGAAAAAGAAATAATAAAAGCCTAAAAGCCACAAATTAAATTTTAATCATATATATTTAAATAATATAAGTAAATAAGGTTGTACGTACACATATAATATATTTCGGTTTATAATATGAAATATCTATGGTTGTACATTGTTTTCAAGTTGATTACATAAAAACTTTTAAATAATCAAATCAATATTTTATCATAAATGATTGAAAGTCAAAGAGGTACAATTAAAGATGCATATCCCAATATTGAGTGAATTATTCCCTATTGTTAATAAATGATTTAATATTTTAGATAATGGTATATTATGCCACGAGAATTGACTTATAGTTTTTGCTCACGCGGTCGAAGGCCAAGTGAGCATATAAATGTAAGTGAGCAATGAAGTCAATTCGAGTGCGCATAAACGTTTTATGTCACGCTTATATTATAAATGCGTGATCAAAAAATTTTGCGTAAATACGGCGGCCTTTTTTGGTACATATGTTTTTGATAGTTTCTTTAGGTATTCTTTAACCACTGGATTTTTTAAGGAATCATCATTAATCAGATTAATTACCTCCGCCATGATATCATCACTAGACAACTTTCAACTTTTCAAAGTTAATTATTAATATCGACATAATAATTTAACATTGCAGCATACGAAAATCCATGCGGTTTGAATTTGAATCGCCGGGATTTATTTTCCAATTTTCCGATAAGTCTTGATTTTAGTGACATTTTCATGAAGCGATTTTTTTTTGCTCACTCTATAGTAAAAACATAGAGCGATTTCTTTTTGCTCACTAGAAACAGTGAGGAAAAAAGTTTGCTCACGCATTTATAATATAAGCGTGGCATAAAACTAATTATGTTCGTTAAAATAAAGCCTTACTTATACTTAGATACTTAAACTTGGTGTATTAAATATACAATTATTTAAATATGTAATTATTTAAATTTACAGTTTAAAAAAAAAAAAATCTAATTGACAATTTGTATGCAGTGGTTTTTAACCTATCAAAATATCTGGTATCATTGTAATATTTTCATTCTTCCATAATATTTTTACAGTAAATAATTATATATAATAAAATAAGAGAGGGAAACAAACAAAATTTTGATGAAATGATTTATTGATTATTTAAAATTGTAATATTTTTGGTGTATTGATATTATAAAAATGAGTATCAATTAAAATGGCTGTTTTCAGACAAACTATTTAATTATACGTTCGCTTACAACCAAAAAACCGGTTGTCTTATCTTCCAAAGTATCACAGTTGACATCCAATTATAAAGAAATGCTTTCCAATAACAGATAAGTGTATCCAAAAGTCAGAACAGTTATGTTCCGAAGAAGTATAAGCTTAGATATAACATCGAAGGCATTGCTGTATGGAGCTCTTTATACACCTACTTCTTCTTCCAGAGAAACCGCTATTGAAACCGTGAAAACAATGATCGCCTACGGGTACACAATTGAAGCCCCGGGGGCCGAAGCCAATGATTCTGGTACGAAAGGTGACCGCTTTGTAGACTACCCGGCTGGCTGCGCATTACTCTAACTTCGCACACCCTCGCTTTGTTAGACGTCATATGAGGTCAAACAGTCGGTGCCGTAAGAGTGGAGACATTCCCTGGAGATTTATTATAATGATTCATAATTTTTGTTTACACCGTGAAGTAGTATGAAAGTTGTATTACGAGCACAATTATTTCTTTTCATTGAAAATTATTTAAGCAAGCCTTTTTTTTTATTTATTTGAATAAATATCGAATTCGAATAATGAATTTTGGTAAAAAGCAATTACAAATATCGATGTCAACAAAAGTGATTGATTTGAAATTATCGTTTTGAAAAATCGTGTTCATCTTTTTCAATTTGGGCTACTGTCACTTTTAAGGTCTTTGTGCAATGAGAATATATCATTTTAAAGACTTCAGATGTTATAAAACAATATTATTAGTTTTAAATAACTTTATTGCTTACGAAACTTACTTCAAAATCATTGATTTTCATTAATTATTTCAATTTTTTACTAAAAAGTTATGAATCATCATCAATCATTTCCTGAAATTTACCCAGCTGACGACATGTGCCACTGTTTGAGTTGATATGTACGTACATATGCCTCCCATTATGCACTCACCCCCCAGCTATTGCTTTCACAGGAGTCTGCCTCACTATATAACTCGCTTTGTACACCAGTGGTCAATTGTGCTCTTATATTTTGAACTTCGATCGGTGGAGCGTCCAACACTCTGCTGGACTGACTTGCTGCTCGCACGGTTCCGATGACACATGAAGGTGTCTCTGGTGGCTGCGGTTGACTGATTTTGCTGCTTTTTATTGGTTATAATTTTGCCTGCGTTGTATTTAATGAATACTGACATAACTACTAGCCACAACGATTAACGGATACTACAGAACTAGATTATGTTTTATAAATCATGGACCAGCATTCCCGCTAGTCTAAAAGTTCTTTTGGTCAGTAATCCTGATGTGTCAGAAAAGTTCTCGATGTGTTAGTAAATGTATCAAATAAAATATTATATTTTTCATATTTCAGTATTGTATTCGTTCGAAAGAGTTTATAACAGAAAAGACAGCTACGTGAACATTCGCATGAACACATTACACTGAGACCAATGAGTCTGGAGTAACGAAAATGCTGGTCCTACATGAATTTATAATAATGGCAACACTGTTATGTTTAACACAAATTATGCTAACATTAGCTACTTTACCGGTAAAAAAATTAATTTATTTTAAACAAAATAAATACTTTTGGATCAGTTTTTGTTGTCTCTTGTCCCAAATCTTGGTTATCGTTTTGTCCTGTTTCCGTTTTTGTTATGTTAACGTTATGTCTGTACTTTATTTTACAATATATGCATATTTTTGCTTTATGTTGGCTGTTGAATTGTGCTTCTTTGTTTTTTTTCTATAATTTCATCTACACTTTTTTAACTATAATGTAATATTCAAATATATTGATTCAACTACAACTTTTTTTGTTATTTAATATGCAATAATTACAAAAATATCAGTGACGTATTTTTATTTTATTTTTTTCCGTATACATAATTTGTAAAATGTATTGTTATGCAATGTTTTTTTCGGAGGATATGGGTTTACTATTTTTTATATTATGTATTATGATGTATTGGTATTATTTGAAAATTATTAGCAATGTGAAATTATTTCTAAATTTTAACTTTTTAATGCAATTCATTTTAAATTCAGTTATACTTTAATTTGAGAAATTCTATCTGAAGCACTGTTTTTTTATTATAATACATCTTTAAATCTAGATAATATAACTTAAACTAAGATAATAACATAGTCTGAACAATTTCTTCTGTTTTCTCTCTCTGTCTCTCTCTCTCTCTCTCTCTCTCTCTCTTGTATCCAAACCTACATGTGCCGTGTATGTGTGTGTTTGTGTTTGTGTGCAGTGGTCATCACCAAGGAAGTCGTTGAAAAGCCGCACACTTCCCGAACCTACAGAGTACAACTCACTTGGGCCGTGTCATCCGGGAAATGGTAGGTGTTGTGCACATAGTCGAATGGGTTACTGCAATTAACAGTTTAATGTGTTCATCGCTAAAACATTGTGGTTTATATGTTATAGAATTGATTGGAAACATCAGGCAAAAAAACTTGAAAAATAGTTAATTTATTTAAATCGAGTATTTATCGAAAGTTACAAAGGCTTAAAATAAATGTTGATTTGACGTCAGATTAATAACGTCAGGATTTGACGTCATGTTAATTACCGATTTTTGAAGTCAGCTAATGAATTTTGCTAAATTGATAAATGTTTGACTATAGAGGAACGAAGCTGTTCAGACACACCTATATACAGTAGCTTGTGGCATAATATGAGTATAGTTGTGGCAATTCTGTGCTTTACAGAAGGAGCATAATATGCATGTTTTATTTTTCCATCTCCCTTGAAGGTACTACGAAGTGGAAATTCTAACATCAGGCTACATGCGGTTCGGGTGGTCGGAGAAATCGGCCAATCCAGGAGTGGATGTGGGCAGCAGTCACAAATCTTACGCTTTTGACTGCTTTTTGGTAAGATGGAGCTAGTGTGGATTAAAGAAATACGAATTAATAAAGATGTATCTGCGCGTAAAAATAAAATGCATTCGAGCTCTATATATATATATATCTCTGGTAAATATTTAAACAAAAACATCATATCTGACCCGTTGTTTTCGTCTTCGTGTGCCTTCTCCAGGCAAAGAAGTGGCATCAGGAGTCGGCCCCCTACGGGAAGGTGTGTCAACCGGGCGATGTGATTGGCTGTATGCTTGACCTTCAGGACCACACGATCAGTATGTGTTTACTATGCGTATTGATTTAATTTTGATTAACTCGTTTTAAGTTTGTTGAAGCTGTTGTCTTGTTGATCATGTGGTTTCCATGGGTTACGCAAGTAAACAAGCAGGATAGTTTTTATTGAAATATATTTACATTATAACTTTCCACTAATGATTTATGCTTCGATTTTTTTGTTATTGTTTAGAATCTAATTAGTTTATTAATTTTTTCATTATTTAATAAAAATGATTTTTATGTATTATGTATATCTAGTTATATTTTATACGTTTGGCAATTTGGCAATAGTTTTGTTTTTGTTTTTTAAGTTTTTTTCTGTTTGCCAGATTTGGTTATATTTGATGATCAACACAATTATACTATTTATCATTTAATAAAACAATAATACATTGCTTTCCATTATGTGTATGGTATAGGCGATATAACTTCAATAATATGTATATACATATATATAAATAATTATTGTTCATTATTTATAATCAATTAAATAACTTTGACACTCTTGTTTATTCTTAAAGTTCCAATAAGTTTGTTTGCTAATTGTACATATTTTGCATTTAGCGTTCTCACTGAATGGGGAGCTGATGATGGATCCTCTGGGGCAGGAAATCGCCTTTAAGAAGGTTGAAACTCGAGGAGGTCAGTTTTATGGAACATTATAATTAAATTAAATTTGATTACACCTTTTCAATACGTTAACATTAAAATCGATTAATTATCTGATAATTGCGTTTTGTTAAAAAAATATATTATTAAGACTATATATAACATACAATGTAGGTGTTTTTTCTAAGTTGCTACTATTATTGTCCTAATTTTTTTAAATAATCGATTTCTAAATTCAGTGCTATTAAGGTTTAGATCATGAAATATCTTCATATCTATATTTAAATTAGTGGACTCGAAGTAATTGAGTTGTCTCTCCTTAAACATAAATTTAAAATATTTTTCTATAAAACACGTCCCTTCGGGAAATTGTTTTTCTTATTTACTTTTAAACAATTATTGAAAAAGAAATACCTCTTTACCCATTAAATTAATTCAATGTTTTCAATTGCGCAATTGACGCAAACAACCGCACACTATGATTGGCTGACCTACTTTAACCGCGCGCAATATATTGTTGTCAAGGTTATGTGCCCTCGTTCACTCTGGGATGCGGCCAGCAGGTGAAGATCAACTTCGGCAATGACGTCAACACTCTCAAATACTTCACTTGTTGCGGCCTGCAGGAGGGCTACGAACCCTTTTGTGTGTAAGTTGGTGCGGTGCTGTGTGTGTCTTTGATAACGAACCAATCACAGGCATTCGTTAACTATTGATTTATTATACATTATAGTCCAGTGGATAGTGATAAAATCGTGCACATTGTGATAAAAGCATGAAATCTTGAACATAACTAGAATATAGCAATACTAATCATTTTAGCTATAGTGCCAAGCTGGATTCGACCCATATCGTCTTTGGCGGCCATTTTCTAAATTGGCGACCGAGCGCG